>LVTN01003034.1:0-13429 GCA_001649415.1 Musa itinerans
CCCCCCCTCTTAGTGCTTTCTTGATCCTAACAATGAGTTCAGGCATCGGGCCAAGAATAGCGAAATTACGCTAAGGAAATCGAAGTTGCAGAGATCAACTAGCCGATTGGGCAGTAGGCCACAAGAGAGGACGATGCACCGAAGAGTTGGACGAAACGTTGATGAACCAATGACATGTCAGACAATATTTGATTCAAGTTTTATAATAATTGTTTAGATCGAAGTAGGTTTTAAGTGTGTAGGATTAACTACAATAGCGATTAAGGCATAAAGCAAAATGAAGTCCCGAAGTCAAGAACGAGATTTCGTTAGGAGTTCAAGAGTTCGTCAGAAGTCCGGATGTTCATCGGAAGTTCCACCAGAATTGACCGAGAAGTCCAGGAGCTTGCCAAAGAAGCTCGTCGGAACTCACCAAGAAGATCGTCGTGAAGTCCAGGAGCTTGCCGGGAGTCCGCTAGAACATTACCGAGAGATCGTCAAAAGTTCGCCGGAAGATCACCGGAAGCTCGCCAGAAGAAACCTAGACTTACTAGACTTATATAGCTTAGTGTATGCCCTAAAATTTGTAGTTAGCGCATAATTGGGTTATAATTGAGCCAACTCAATTAGGGACCAATTAGGCTAAGTTTGGACTTTGTTAGGCCAAGTAAAAGGCCCAAACAGTAACCCAACAGGTAGAACCGTTATGACACAGTCTCCAAGACTGTGTTAGGCAGTGGTGCCACCCAGATACAGTCTCCGAGAGATTGTCAAGCGGTAGTACCACCCAGTGGCAGGGTGTCAGGCGGTGGTACCGCCCAGTATCAGTGTCAGTGTCAGTGCTGCAGGCGGTGATACCGCCTAGCATAGGCGGTGATACCGCTACTACACGAAGAACCCGGGATGAGACATTTTTAGGCTCTAAGTTTAAATCCACTTGAGGCCTATAAATACCCCTCTTATCCCTGGTTAATAAACACAAGAATTGAGAGAAAAAAAGTAGAAAAATGTTGTTGTAATCTTGTAACAACTCCTCGCAAAGCTCTAAGTGTTAGTGTAGTTTGAGAGAGGAGTAAGGAGGGTTGTAAAGGTTCTCTCCTGAACTTGTCAAAAGGATAATCGGGTTGTAAGGATAGTAGATCTTCGCCCATTGAAGGAAGATCGATAGTGGATGTCGGTAGCCTCAACGGAGGAGGAATCGGAGTGGATGTAGGTCGCGACGCCCGAACCACTATAAAATCTGGTTTGCATTTCTGCATTGCTATTTACATTTATTGTAAACTGTCATACTTCCTCATTACTTTAGCTACACACTCTTATGAACGTGTTTTAAGTTAACATCCTTCCGAGATCTATTTTATTCGGAATGAAGATTTTTGAATCGATGACATTTTTATCCGCTACACTAATTAACCCCCCCTAGTACTGCTCTTGATCCTAACAAATATATGAACAAGATTGAAAGAAGTAAGCATTTGAGTTATTCACCTCGATGCTTTGTCAAGCTTAGAGTTGAAAACAATCTCTTGGATTTTATCTTTTGAAACTAATATAGAGAGGAGCTAACAAGATGATTCAGATATACTTAGAGATAGAAATGAGACCACATAAAACCTCAATAAGGGGAGGGACAAGAAGATTTTGATAGAAACGTATAGCCTCGTCATGTAGAGAAGTGTCATGCATAGGTTGTTCATTAAGAATAGATAAAATACTATTTTTGTTCCATCGAGTATTAAGAGACCTCTGAAAAAATCAGTATAGTTAGAGTCACCCAAAGAAAGCCATAAGTCTCTAGACTTTTATCTTAAAATATATTCTTCTTTCATCCAGTAAAGATGGAAGTCTAAATATAAGATGCTGCTCAGAGACTAGTCCTTTCTAACACATGAAAGAGTAAGCAATTATACATTTGACATGATCATCATTCAATCTAACCTTAATCTCTTTCAGTTTTTGTACAAAAATAAACATAAGGGTAGGAGTTCAACAATTGCTATTAAGAATAGGAGCATACTAAGCATCTTCAACAATCTTATAAAAATCAGGATAAGTAGACCAATAGAAAGAATTTGAAGCTCGGGTGTTGCAAACCCACACAATAGTCATTGAATGGTCAGAAATATCAGGTGGCAAGAATGATAGCTTTAGAATCGACAAAGAGTAAGTATTAATCTGGATTAGCCATAACTCTATCCAGCTTGCTCAAAATGCATCGGACCCAAGAGGAGGAGTTCGACCAAGTAAGATGATGCCCCTTTCATTTAAAATTAGATAAGGAGAGCTCATATAAATAATCAAAATTTTGAGTCATACTTGAAGTTCTTGCAGATTTGTCCCAATCGGTAAAAGACTATTACTAAAGCCACTAAGAATAATCCAAGGCCTAGGGAAAGACTATGAGAGCTCAACAAGATCTAACCGTAATCGATGTCTATCTACGTCAATATATAGGTCATAATACATGGCTAAAAAATTTAAAGATTTGACCAAATGCTTGAAATACAACATTCCATATATATAACTTGATCAATCATAGAGTGAACCACCAGATCAACAATAGTAGAGTTCGGTAAACACCAAATGCAGGGCATAAGTGCTAGTTCCTAAGTTGGTATAGATTTGCCTATCTTTAAAAATATGAGAGGTTATAGAATAAATATTAAAATCCTGAACCTAAGGCTCCAAAATGAAAAAACAATCTAAGTAGTAAGAGTGTAAAGAAACCTTACGATAACATGTTTAGAAGGGACATTGAGACCCTGAACATTCCATATATCGATATTAATTATAAATAAAGAGAGAAAAAGCCTAACCCAATAATATCTACAAGTCTCTTAGAGGTTTGTTATCTTTCGACACTTAGTTATAAGTTAGCCAAAATAGAATTGTCAAGTTCATTTTCCTCTACCTCATTGGCATCATCATCGATATCCTCATTAAGAACATCAAACCTATTAGATTAAGGTCCCAGTATAGGTTTCTCATAAAGAGGTACAGGCTTTTTAGGTAAAACATGCTAAGGCAATCACATTATTTGTATAAGATTTCATGATTTTGAGCAAAGGCTTCTTAGTCATTGTAAACTGCACATGAGATTTGCAAGGAACAAAGTTGAGTCATAGGAAAATAAGAAGCCACATTAGACTTAGAAGAAGTAATATCCTCAACCTTTGAGGGTACAATTTCCATAGTCTTCTTAGGATCTTATTTGGTAGTTGATACATGTTTTAAAGCAATTTCTTATTGCGGTGATCAAAGATACGATAGTATGAGCATCTCACTGGCTTTCAATCATATTTCAACCTAGTGACATAGTCCTTAGCATCATTGAGAGCAATATGAAGAACATCAGGGAGTTCAGTAGAAGCAAATACCTCAATGCAAACTCATTACATTCTTTTCTACTAATCAAATGGTCCATAAATAGAGGTTTCCCAATACCACTAGCAATAGAAGTGATAAACTTTGGTGTCCACATAAATAAAGATAAATTATAGATTTTTACCTAGATAAGAATAACAAAGAAGTCAATTTTTTTTTAACTACAAGTCACATTCCTAAGGATGAATGAAATATGAGGAGCTTGTTCTGAGTAAACTATGGCTCAGATTACAATACTCTAGTTAAATAACCACTTACGCTAAATCAAAAGATAAAAAAACTCCACATCCAAGGATAATATATTAATGGATCTTGTAGGTTTCAACATAGTAGCGCAGAGACTCTATTCTTACTAATAAAGAATGATAGGTGAGAAGAGCTCACAAAGTAGCCAATGAAAGAGTTTTTCGTGTGCTCCTCACCTTATGAAATATCCTCCATAGTGGCTGATATTCTAAGAGTACCATCATCACTTGAGAAGAAGGATGATTCATGGTATAAAAAGCATCTCTCGGATTTTGAAGCCCAAGAAGAGAGAGCTCCAAGCCTTCCGGATTTGAGAAGCTTGCATATAAGTCGAACCCCTTGCTCCTTGTGGCAGCAAGGGGGAAAAGAGTAACTGACAACTCTTGATTGATACATCAAGAAACCTTGAATGTGAGTGCTATCCATGAGTCTTTGACTAGATAGAAGAAACATTGACATGGAAACAAAACAGTAGGGAAGAAGAAGAAGAAGAAGACACCATCATCAAATTTTGAAAGCTATCGGAGTGCAAGCTACCCATCGTTAGGAGATGTTGGGAAAAACCTGTTAAAGCGGAATAATTCTTTCCCTCTTTGTGTATCAAAATGGGTTTCTCATCAAAATACCAACTCAGATATCTAAATACAAATATCAACCAGCACAGCATAAACAATAAAGCAAAAAATCAATCACACAGTGAGACCAAATCTTTTAACGTGAAAAACCTAATGTGAAAAAAATCATGGGACCGTAGTCCACCTCAAACTTTCACTATCAATAGTAATGATAATAGGTTTACAGTAATCTTCTCTAGAACAACCAGAGAATCACAATAACATCAAGAACATGGATCTTGGCTCAAGAATAACATATCATCATCTATATGATTGATCTCCTCTAAAGAGAATTCTAGGTCTCACAAAATGGATATAACATGAAAGTACTTCAGAGAGGGTAAACTGTAGATCAATACCGTTAGGATTGTAGGGTTTACTGTAAGGATTCTTCGTATAAAATTTGGACCAAAACTGTCGATCGTTTAACAGAAATTTCAAAAAACCTTAATTTCTCTCTCTCTCATCTTTCCTCTCTGTCTCTGCACGCCGCCGCAGCACACGTTCACTGCACACAGTAATTTTTTTCTCTCTCTCACCTTTTGCCTTTTTATCTCTCTCACCCGAATATGGGCTGGACCCAACAGGAGACCACTAGCATGCAAGCTGACCATCGAAGTCAGCCTAAGATGGGAGTACGACGACGACGACGAGAGAAGGCAAAGAAGTAGGTGGGGCAGGAAGGGCCCACCCCAACTATGTCCGTGGCAACATGCCCAATCGGGGAAGAATGTAGCCACGCCTCTCGCTGTTGGTAGAGGATGCATCAACCCAATAGCACTAATGGCAACATCAACAAGCACAAAAGAAGCGATTGAACTGACGACACCTCCTGAAGAAATTATCTATAGAGGAAATCCTAATCGATGAAAGAATCCCCGTGACCAAAGGCAAAAGTGACTCATCAATTTGATATTGGTGCAAGTGGAGGAAGAAGAATCGACGTAGAGTTGTTCCTCAACGTCACCACATGTCGTGTAAACCCATCGTCGGTGATAGTCAGTCACATATCGTTATGAAGCCCCATCGATTGCTGAAGGATCAATAAAGGAAATATAGGAGTCTAGCAAAAGACCGACCTTTTAGAGCAGAATGTAATTGGATCGACAAAGAAAAAGATGCTATAACAGAAGACACCAACAGACATAGGAAAGTTGAGAAATTGAAAAAAAAAGAAAAAACCATCCGAGAACTCAACAAAGATCGATGGTGGAACAAAACAGACCGACAAACCAAAAAGATGATGAGAAATCACATGTGACCACCAACCTTAGAGGAAGAGGGCCGTCCGCGAGGACATTTTGGTACGCCACCGACAACGATTTGAGATATTCCCACTCTATTTCTGTCACTGATCCTAATTGTGCTCTTCAAATGTTGGATTTGAGATATAATAAATGAATAAAACACAAAACAAAGAAAAAGGCCAATATAAAAGATCGATATCATGAAAGCTAAAAACTTATCTGATAAAAGTATAAGCACATTCGATCTTCCAAAAGATGTTAAATTGTCGGTCAAATAAACTAAAAAGGTTCGCTACCAACAACAGCATCAAGGAGAAAGACCTGAAACCTTCAAACACACCAAGAAACCACAAAAGAAAAATACAAGGCAAATGTCCATCACAAGCAGGCTTTGTAATTAGTTTTACTGTCCTCCAGATTCACGCACTAAGGGTTCTTTGATCTCGTCTCCAGCATCCTCCTGTCGACCAAAACATTTGTAAGGGTGTTTGAACAATCACAAGATCAATTGCAAATCAAGAAACTCAGTAAGGAGAAGAACTGACAGTGATATCGGAGGTCCACAAGGTCAAGTTGTCACGAAGCAGCTGCATGATCAATGTGCTATCCTTGTAAGATTCCTCACTCAGAGTGTCCAACTCCGAGATAGCCTCATCGAAAGCCTGTGAAAGACAAACAACAATTTAAATCTCACTGCAGAAACTGGTAAGTAAGACTTGATTAAATCATGAAACAGAAATAAACATTAAAAATGTTAATATTGCAAAAATAGTAATGACATGATATGTCTATAATCTGAGAGACGTAAGAAAACTCTAGGGAGAGGTTCAACCAATTTTGACCACAAGGATTTTAGATATCAGGTAAATAGAATTCAAGATTATTAATCTGTTTGAACTTTTTTCATAGGCACTGCAGAATCAGAAGACCAGTGGTAAAGTCATGGTATATTTATATGGATGAAATGGATTGGTTTAGACAAATTTTATCAGGCATTGGCATGAGCAAAAGTTCATTTCCTTCTAAGCTTCAGCAGTAACACTCTTAGAAGACGGGATAATACATACTCTTCCCAGTCAAGCATCAAAACCTCTTCATTAGTTTTAATTTTTCACATCTCATGTACCACAAGCCAACTTAGCAAGTAAAAAGCATCATAGATCTACAAAGCTTCTTGGTTATGTTCATACTCATCTAGAATGGTATTAATCATCACAGCAGAATATGCAGGACATCTTCGAAGGGACAAAGACTAACAAGTTTGCGTGATTAGATTTTTCCCACACATTTAAACATAGATACACAACCATACACATGAGACATCCATATGAACCACCACTGTAATACCCAGGCATGAGGACAGATGTGAAAATTTTATGAAGATACAATTAGAAGGGGTAAATGGTTGGAACATGGAAGGATTTTAAGTAATCTAAGGCAATTAATGGGCCTCAGATCAAATGACAGATGTGCTAAAATTTTATGAAGATACAAATTTCAAGTACTTTATTGATCCTAATTCAACAAAAACAGCTGAGCAAGGTCGTCTAGGACTTAAAGCCAATCAATATAAGGATGAAATCAAAATCTTAGAAGATGGCAAATGATATTGTTCAAGCTGCAGGAAAGTCAACATGACAAACAAACAGGTCTATCAACAATCAAATCTCACAAATTATCAATAAATCAGTGTTTTATGATGTGTTGCAATGACAGACAGTAAAGAAATCTCTTTTGATGCTATCATATATGCGGCTTGTTAACTGAGAAAAACACCTAACAAGTGACCAAAAGACAGTAATTAGACAGAGTTATTGGTGGAATGTCCAAAAGTGAAAAGGAAGAAAATAAAGGTCCTTGGAAGCATGCAAAAAACAAGGGGAAAAGGTATATCAACCAACACAACGAACACTGTTGACAATTTTTTGATTTCGAAGACCAGCATAAATTCTTACCTAACTAGGAAAGATCCTTTAGAACCTTAAACAATAATAGGAAAAAAACAACTAATCATTCTCGCCAGCTAAAACCTTGCAAATGTGTAATCAGTGTCCATCTTATTTGACTCTCTTAAACTGATTAATAAAAGTATAATGAAAAAGTCACGAGAATATTTTCAAATTAAATCCTACATGTACACCAATTACATTGTATATATAATGCTAATCTAATTTTAATCTACAAAATTAGAAACTCGAGCTAAAATTAGGCCTGCCTAAAGTCCTGAACCCTTTTAAGCTGCACTACATTGCATGATTATTTTCCTACACATCAGGTTGATAATTACTCCAATTTTCTTATTTGCACACTTGGAGTTTTGTTGGATATATTGGAACCACCTTATCCTCAATCAGCTTTAACTTAGGACTTGCATTATTTCTTCACCATTTTCCTTGTAACAGCAACCATTCATCTCAATCATCATACATAACCTATAATAGTATTTTTGGGTTTGTTGTTCCTCAATTGGACCATAAAGCAGGAACTTTCTTTTGAAGAGGAGCTACAATTTTATAGCAAAAAGTGTACATCTCTAATTTTTAACAATTCCACCCTCATTTTGTGAGTTATACCTTTTTGTTTGATAACAAATCATTATTATTGATTGTAGACAGTTCATCACAGTTAGTAAAATTCGGTATCACGGTATTGCTTTGTAATCGAAGTGACCAAGATTCGTTACTAAAACAACCTTTTGGTGTTTGAAGAAGTAAGACCATGTCCATTGATGCTCCCCAAACCATAAATCGGTGGGAGCCTTGTGCACAAGGCTGCCCTCTATATTTGCACCATTAAACAATTTAAGCATAGAATTCCGACATGAAATCAAAATTTTGCATCTAGTATCATGCTAGCATTGATTTTCTACAACTTATTTCCAGTCCTATCCCAAGCAAAATGGAGCAGAAATAGAAGGAAACCGGAGAATGAAGACCAAGTATGTTTATTGGGCATCTCCAAACATACATTTTTTTTTGGTAAGTCTCCAAACATACATTCACATGTACATATATGAATATGCATATTTATTGACCACCTAGAGACACCATAATCTTCAAAAACAAGAAATACTATGCAAGTCTCCTGACAAGATCAATCAGCCTTACATGAAAGTAAATTCTTCTGATGGCAACATGAATTAAATGATATTCTGAATGATGACCACTTTGCAGAGATTTTGAATTCTATAATAACAGCTAGAAAGTTTTAGCTATATATAAAATGAAATGTAGCATTTAGAATTTAGTTTGTGAAGAAATTTACTAGAAGGTAAACAAAATTCATAGAAAAAATATTGGATCAATTATAAATTATCACTAATCAGATGCATAAGCATGTAATAAGTGCCTGTAGGTAAGACTTCTATAAATGGAAATAAGCTACAAGAAGAAAGAAAAAAACAAACGAGTAGAAATGCATTTAGAACAAAGAGAAAATTTGTAAATTATTATCAGTAAATTCTAGCAGTAACAGAGTGATCTAGTGACAAGCCAATCACATGCAGGCAAATGCCCTCACACCAATATTAAACACATACAAAATGCGCTTGCATGCAAAAGGACGAGCACCATGCACAGACCCAGTTTTCGTGTATGCACAAACAGAATATAAATACAAACCATTTTAAGACATGAACCGACTTTTCATGGAATTTACCAATTATTTCTCATAGAATGGAAAAAATAAATTATTATTCAAATCAATTAAAATAAGCTCCATTAAAATAAGAGGTGTGAATCATAAATTCATAAAAATAATCCAAACAGAAATTTTACTGCAATGCAGCAATAGATACACATTCTTTGTGTCAAAGATGAAATTGTCAGATCCAGCTAGGCCAACGATAAAACTTTAGAAAGTTACTACACTCTTGATGTTAGACCTGGTTGCACTAAGGTATCAGATATTCCAAGTTAGCTGAGGCCTAACTTCAAAATTTGAAGCTTGCTTCAGGCTAAGCTCCATGCCAGCTTGACTCATTAAATCGACTCCCCTACTATTAGGACTAGGTTCAATAAATGCTTCAGATGCAGAAAAATATAAAATTGTCACTACTCCACAACATATGCTAGAAATATGAAGTCACACACAACATTGTTAAAACTAAAATTTTACAAGAAATAGAATAAAATTACAGTCTAACCTGTTTTGCAAGACTGCAAGCACGATCAGGTGAGTTCACAATTTCATAATAGAACACTGAGAAATTAAGAGCCAACCCCAGCCTAATAGGATGAGTTGGGGCCAGTTCGGCCAGGGCAATGTCCTACAAATTGTTTAAAAAGATGATTTAGTGAACATTGCTCAGGTCTGACAAAAAACATCAATAACAGAACAGATTTAATTAGATGAATCTGAACAATTGTATGCCAGCATTTGTAAGCAGAATCATTCAGTAGAAACAGCACCACAATGGTAGTTGAAAATGAATCAAGTGGACACGTGTTCTAGAGTACTGAAAAGATTCTGATCGATCCAGCAAAAAAAAAAAACACTAGCTAATTTGCATTGCACTATAAATGATGATCAGACCTGAGCAGACTTATAGGCTGACAGTGTACTCTCAGCAGCCTCCTTTCTCTCAGCCCCTGTCTTAAATTCCGCAAGGTACCTATTTGCCAAGATTATCAAACATTTAAGACAAATAAACGTCACCACACATTGGAAGCTTATTTTCTAGTACCTGTGGTAATCGCCCTTCATCTTCAAGTAAAACACCTTGGACTCGGCCGTGGTGGAAGAGGATATCAGATGGGAATCAAGCAACTTCAGAATGCCATCACAGATCTTGCTAAGCTCAGCCTCGATCTTTCCACGATACTCCTTGATCAGGGAAACATGATCCTCGTTCCCACGGCTCTCTTCCTTCTGCTCAATAGAGGAGATGATACGCCAAGAGGCCCGGCGGGCTCCAATAACATTCTTGTAAGCCACAGAGAGGAGGTTGCGCTCCTCCACGGTCAGCTCCTCAACATCCACCGTCTTTGCTACCTTCTCCATGAACTCCACCATCTCCTCATAGCGCTCCGCCTGTTCGGCCAGCTTGGCCATGTACACATTGTCCTCACGGGATGATTCGGCCGGAGACATCTTCCCTTTTTCTAAATCTTAAGCACCAATTTCTTATAAAATCTGCAAGTAAGCGTACCCAAAAGAAAACATTATCTTCCATTTCTTTCATTTTTTTCTCTCCGCAACGAATTCAAAAGGTCTATAAAAAAAACAAGCAGCTTTGCCCTTTTTGGTATAATTTTTTTGATTGGAAAAAATGAATAATTTTACTACCAAATACCAACTTCACTCTCAAAGTTGATCCAAAAAATAATCAGACAAGTTCTCCCGTACAAAGAAGGCCGGAAAGCACGAGAGGATAGTTTCTATCCTCTTAAAACTTTCATATTAAGATGATATACGGAGAAAGATCTCGAGCAAGGATGCGGATATACTTATTCAGATTAAAACTTTCATATTAAAATTCGGAACAAACCATTACATTTCTTCAATACGCTAACTGCGCTAACAACGAGGTAAAAAAAAAACGAAAAAATTGAAGAAAATGACAGAACACCATAAAGAAAAACAATCAACATACCCTACAAGATCCGATCGATTTAATGATAGAGCTTACAATAAAAGAACCGGCGAAAGAAATCGAAGCAGCAAGCTTAAAAGATTACCGTCGAGATGGATCCGAGGGGGGAACGTGGAAAACCCTGCACGAGACTTTTTTTTTTTTTTTTTTCTTCCCTCTTTCTTTCCATTGGTTCGCTTTTTCTTCCTGCGAAAACGAGCAACTCATTTCTCTCCTACCCGAATCGATTACCTGCTTATTATTAGCCAAGCACTGGGTCCGTCTCTTTCACCAACTTTCAAGGCTGATTGCTGAGTCAGCGAAACGATTAATGGGTATACGACGAAATTTATAAAAATAAATTCCAATGACGTGGATACACGTGGATGACGGCATTCTTTTATGGACTTACAACTGGTGGTAACGAATAAATCAAATTTATCGTCCTAGCAAAATTATGATGTATGGAAAATCATTTGACATCAATCTATTCACATTTAGGTTTAATATATATTCACCATATAAAATCGACGTGCTATACATCACATCATAATGTATCGATACTTGAAAGTATCTTCAGAGAATAGAATCATTTGGCATCAATCTATTCACATTTAGATTTAATATATATTCATTATGTAAAACAGACGTGCTATACATCATGATGTATCGATACTTGGATGTAAATTCAGATAATAGAATCATTTGACATTAATATATTCATATTTAGGTTCAATATATATCCACTATGTAAAACGGACGTGCTATACACGATGATATATCGATACTTGAAAATATCTAGAATCATTTGACATCAATCTATTCACATTTAGGTTCAATATATATCCATGTAAAACGGACGTACTTATAATTTCTATTCACCAATTGGCTAAAAATTGGAATTCTAATAATTGACAATGATGCCCTTTAAAAACTCTACCTAAACTATTATCATTATATTTTTTTATAGTTTATATATTTTTAATATTTCAATCCAGAATAATTATTGATAAATTAGTATTTAATTTGTGTCTCTTTCTTTGATGGATGTTGACGGGAGGAAAATGTGTTGAGGATGATAGGGGCAAATATGCTACCTACAAAATTTGCAAGAATAGCTATATAAAAAACATAATAAAAATATATTTATAAATATAAACATTTTATTGGTATAAAATTTTAAAATCAGGCATTTTATAAAGCCCAGTAAAAACTCAGTCATGTGCCATATCCTAAGGAACGATTTCAAAAAATAATAAATCAGATATATTTATCCCACGAAATTTTTTATAATTTGGCAACTAGTAAAAAGTTCTTAAAGTACTATGAGAAGGTAAAAGGAAAAAAAAAGGTCTCTTGAAAAGCTTTTTAGTATCTCATGCAGTTCAAGGATATATCTTAAAAGCCAAGAATGCAACGTAATACATAGTAAGATGCATCTTAACACATCTTAATTCGAATCAATTATGTCTGACCTAGATGGACAGGATTTAAATCAAATCGAGAATCACACAGATCCATTCTTCCTAGTCCTTATGCATCTTAAATTCGAGTTGATGTGCATTAATTTCCAAGGGTTGTAGATAGTTAATTTCCAAGGGTTGTAGATAGATTTTTTTCTGCAAAATGTATCATTGGCATTTTGGCTCCTTACCATCCTCAATATGTTAGACGTATTTTGATTTTTTTAAAAATATATATTTTTTATTTAAAGAACACGATATAACACTCTAATTTATTTTCATATCAGAAGTTGATAAAAAATTATTTTAATTTATAAAAACATAATATGCGTAAATTAGTGATTCAAACTTAGCAAGATTAACGACGTTCATACTCTTAAACAACAAGGGATGAATTCATGAACATAGGTTCATACTCTTTTAATTATTATCAATATGAGTTTAAATTGATATATAATGTGAAACTAACGAGTATCTAATTTATATATCTGTCTTCGTGCATATCATGACTTGCAAATTATTCTCTCATCTAATTTGGGCTCTAACAAATACTGTTATTGTATTTTGATAATTCAATCTAATTACATGTACATTAGATGTATCTTTCCTTTTCAAAAATAAAAAAAACGCATGAATGTCATATTCATATATATATACATATATATATATATACATATATATATATATACATATATATATATATATACATATATATATATATACATATATATATATATATATATATCCTTGCAAACTTTAAGATCATTCACCTATATAACTTCAATTAACACATTTATCCAAAAGATCCAGGTTAATTATATCGAACCATTATTACCAATATTAGTTATATTTTAAAAAAAAATTAAAGAACGCAAGATACCTGAAGAGAGATATTAATTGACTTCAATCAGTCACGGGTGACTG
>LVTN01003035.1:4424-25679 GCA_001649415.1 Musa itinerans
GGAGTTGGTTCGAAGTAAGAGTCTTGAGTAGGAGTCTTATTAGGAGTTAGGGTTTAGAAGCCCTATAAATAGTCATGTATTCCTCCTCTTTTGATAAGGAATAGATGAATCTTTTCTGCAGCCTTTGAGCAGCAACTTGGAGGGAGGAACCCCTATAGAGTTCCAAGGAGGCCGATCCCCTAAAGAGATCAACCCCAAGTTTAGAATTTGCAAGGGTACTAACACAAGGGCAAGGGCATATCAGGTAAAGCAAAGGTTGCTAAGAAAGACTTGGCAAAGGACAAAGGTCAATGCTTCCACTATGGAAAGATGGGCACTAGAAGAAGAACAACAAAAGGTACCTTGCAGAGAGGGCAAAACAGAAGCTTGGAGAAGCTTCAGGTACATTTATGATCAATCTCCAATTGTTAGATTTTTGTGATAGTGCATTGGTATTGGATATCGACATTGCTTATCACATCTGAAATTTATTGTAGATTCTAGCAAAACACAGGAGATTGGTGAGAGGAATAGTGCATAAAGGTTTATTTATGCTAGACACTATTGAATCTCGGATTTTGATGATGAAATCAATTGGTAAATTGTTTGATCTAATCTATATGTTGAGAAAAGTATGCAGGATTAACTATGATAGCTATAAGATATGAAGCAGATGTTGGGCCGGAGTCAAGATCGAGACTTCGTTGGGAGTTCGAGAGTTTGTCGGAAGTCCAGACGTTCATCCGAAGTTCTATCAAAATTGACCGAGAAGTCTAGGAGCTTGTTAGAATCCTTGCAGATTCTAAACTTGGGGTTGATCTTTTTAGGGGATCGGCCTCCTTGGAACTCTATAGTGGTTCCTCCCTCCAAGTTGCTGCTCAAAGGCTGTAGAAAAGATTCATCTATTGCTTATCAAAAGAGGAGGAATACATGGCTATTTATAGGGCTTCTAAACCCTAACTCCTAATAGGACTCCTACTCAAGACTCTTACTTCTAACCAACTCCTAATATGACTCCTACTTAAGACTCATATTCCTTTACAACTCCTATTTCTTCTCTGAGAAACAACCTCCTAACCCTACCCAACCTTTTCACCTCTTTAATAGGGGTCGGCTCAGGTAGGTTTTACATGAATGTCCTTCTCAATTAGGACTCTCCTAGCTAGAGTCCTAATAACCACTAGGACAACGAAATCACTATCTAACAATGAGATATCATTAACCATCCAGCATTCCGTGAATAGATCAATCAGTGAACTCAGCACCTGCATTATAGCCCTAATGTCCCCATACAAGCAGTTATGAGACCAGCTACCTCCATCATATGGACGGGTATACAGCACACCATTCTGTCTAGTTATCTCGATGTCTGTTTCGAGCAACCTATGACCAGGATTATTTAGGGTCTATGTTTAAAGGTGAATCGGTCTCATTATCATAATCTCATCATGATCCAATTCCCATTGTATAGATCCATGGACATCACAATATATATGCATATATGCAACAAACAATATAAAGTGATAAAACGTCAAAATATAATAAGCAAAAAGAATGCATATCGTATCACACGTGTCATCACTCACGTGATTGACTTGTAGGGCACCTATGATTAGTACATCTATGGACTAAAGCAAACTTCCCGAAGTTGGAACATAAGATTTGATGATGTGATCAGATCTTATAACTTCTTTAAAAATGAAGATGAATCTTGTGTGTACATGAAGGAGAGTGTGAGTACTATCACCTTCTTGGTGCTATATGTGTATGACATCCTAATCATTAGGAATGATGTAGGAATGCTCTCCAAAGTGATGGCTTGGTTATCTAGATATTTCTCCATGAAGGACTTAAGGGAAGCATCCTATATCTTGGGGATTTGGATCTATAGAGATGGATCCAAGAGGATGCTTGGCTTATCCCAATCTAGGTACATAGACACCATTGTCAAAAGATTTAGCATAAAAAATTTCAAGAGATGCTTTATACCAATGAGACATAGAATATCACTTTCTAGGAGCATATCCTCAAAGACAGACTCCTAAAGAAAGTGCAAACATAAATAGGATACCATATGACTCAGTGATAGGGATTTATCATATATGCTATGCTATGTACTAGGCCTGATATAGCGCATACTCTAAGTGTTACGAGCAGGTATCAAGTGGATCCAAGTTTCAAACATTGGAAGGCAATAAAGTATATCCTTATGTACTTGAGAAAGACTAAGGATCTTTTACTAGTATATGAAAGAAGTGGCCTCAGGATTGAGGGCTACACAAACTCGAGTTTCTAGTCTGATATCGATGATAGTAAATCTAACTCAAGGTATGTGTTCACCTTGAATAGAGGAATAGTATGCTGGAAGAGTTCCGAGCAAGATACTACTACTGACTTGACCACAAAGAGTGGAGTACATTACTGTGGTAGAAGCAACAAATGAGGGAGTTTGGATGAAGAAGTTCATCATAAATCTGGGAGTCATGCCGAGTAGCAAGGAGCCGATTCCCTTATATTACGACAACAATAGGGCAATTGCTTAAGCAAAGAAACTCATATCTCATCAGAAATCTAAATACGTTCTGAGGAGGTTTCACTTGATCGGAGAGATTGTGACCATGAAGATGTAGTAGTGGAAAGAGTTTCATCCGAAAATAATATCGTAAAACTATTGACAAAGTCGTTGTCTCATATTATCTTTGAGTATCACAGAAGTCTAATGGGGATCAGACATATAAGTAATTGACTTTAGGTTAAGTAGGAGATTGCTAATCATATGTGTCTTACAAGTCAATCACATGAGTGATGGCATGTGTGACATGTTGCATAGTCTTTTTGTTTATTATTATTAGAAGTATTTTCTCACTTTATGATTGTTTGTTGTATATATTGTAATATTCTTGGATCTGATGGGAACTGGATCATGATAATATTATAATAATGAGTCCAATTCGCCTATAAACATAAACCTTAAATATTTGAATCATGATAAGATTATAATAATGAGTCCAATTCACCTATAAACATAAACCTTAAATATTCCTAGTTGTGTCTGGTCCTTAAACTTGAGATACCAATGATGCCCTATATGAGTACTTTACTCTTTAATACTAGACTTATAAGTTTGAAAGTTCTAGATCTAGCATAGTCGGTCATTGAGAGTGGTAACCAACCTTATGATGACGATTGAGTGTCGATAGAGGATCAACCACTCTCGATGTTATGAGAGAAATGTCTAATATGTTCTCGCTAGTTTCATAGTCCTAGTTGTGTCTGGTCCTTAAACTTGATATACCAAGGATGCCCTATATGAGTACTCTACTCTGATACCAATGATGCCCTATATGAGTACTTTACTCTTTAATACTAGACTTATAAGTTTGAAAGTTCTAGATCTAGCATAGTCGGTCATTGAGAGTGGTAACCAACCTTATGATGACGATTGAGTGTCGATAGAGGATCAACCACTCTCGATGTTATGAGAGAAATGTCTAATATGTTCTCGCTCAGGCAAATCCCTAGCTAGGGTCATTCGAATTGAAAGAAAAAGAAGTTATCTGAGAGAATCTGATTAGAGTGAGACATAAGTAGACTCCGTATGGGCCTGACAGCACCATGCCCAATATATGGTCTTTGATATATTATATCAATGAGAGACTATAGATACACAATAAGTGATGATAAATATATCCAATGGATTAGATCCCCTTATATTATCTAGGAACTATAGTATAGTGGCATAGTACGTCCATAGTCGATGAGTTAAATGAATTATTATTGAGATAATAATTTATTAAATCAGAAGGAGTTCTGATAGGTATGACTCACGACCAGCTCAGTATTAGGCCTAGAAAGTCACACATATGGTAGTGTTGCGATGAGCAGATGTTTGGATATAAGATATCCATCAACCTCTTGTCTTATTGGATATCCAATAAGCCATTATATTATTGGATCCTTTCGTAAGACCCAATAAAAGTAAATAGTAATTATTAGATAGATATCTATTAATCCAAAAGGTTTAGGTAGTTGGATAGAGATCCAGTATCCAATATGGCAGGATCCATTATGGTTAATTTAATAAGGACATTTATAAATACGAGGGAACTAAAGGGGCATAGACTAAACTCCTTTTGGCTGCCACCTCTTAGTCTCCTTTCTCCCTCTCCTCTTCAGTTGACGGTCCTACTTGGAGCATATGACAGTAAGAAAGACTGACCCTTTCTTGATCTTGGCACAGTCTTGTGGTGCGTAAAGGAGAGGAAAGATCATACTACGAAAGAGGAGCATCGTCGCACCATCTGCTATGTGAATCACTGCTAGAGAGGAGGATATCTGACCTCCTTCATCCACGTATATGGATCTATGTTTTTGGAGATATACAATCTCCCTTAGGTAAATCACAGGTGTTATGCAATTTTTAATTTTGTGATTTTTCGTACACCAATCTTCACACGAGATCCGATATGGATTTTTAGGAACCTATTTTATTTTCTATTCTTCGGATACGCATATAATATTGCCCCAGATTTCTCAACAGCATGGCTTAAGACAACCGACCAACTAGAGTCCCATCATCCCTAACACACTCACCGACAAGACCATCACCCTTGTGGTTGAATCTTATGATAATATAGATAATATGCAAGGAGGGCATCCCCCAAACTGAGAAGTAGCTGGAGGATGGTCTCACACTGGCAGACTATAACATCAAGAAGAAATCTATTCTTTGGTGCTCAAGCTCAAGTAAGGATGTAAATTTTCGTTAAGACTCTCACCGGAAAGATCATCACCCTTGAGGTTGAATCTTTTGACACCACTAATAATATAAAAACCAAAATTCAGGACAAAGAGGAAATTTCATCTGATGAGCAAAGGTTATTCTTCACTTGAAAGCAGTTGGAGGAGGATGGTCACACCATGACAGATTACAACATCCAAAGGGGAATCTATCATTACGGTCACACTCAAGCAGACTACAACACTCAGGAGTCCACCCTCGGCATAGTACGCCTTCGTGGTGGCCAGTGAACCATTGTCCTGCTCGATTGCTGCTTTGGTGTCTCGTAGGCTGATGATGTTGTCTGTGGCCAAGTGTCATTTGAAACCTACTGGTATTGGTGTAAGCTGGAACTCATGTTAATGTGATGACAATAATGTTTTCAGTCACTTATGGTGTTCGCATACTCTTTTCTTTGGCCATTTTTTGTGTATCTGTGGCAGTTCTTTCCCTGTTTGATGTTTCTTATATTGCCAGTTCAATCAATTCTTGCGTTGTATTTTCTTGTTCTCGGTTACCTCGGTGTCTCTACTGTATCTGAAACAAACCTCTGTACCGAAGAACATTGTAATGTCTTAGCTTCTCGATATTGGAGCTTAATGAAAAAAGCTTTTAGCCTTTGGATGGAAGTCGTGGCTGATGGATCAATCTAACAATTGAAACGATGAACATGTACGTGTCCATGCACGAATGTAAAAGCATCGAACCTCTCCCCCATCTCTCTCGTGCCTCAATAACCTCTTCGATTATCTATTCAAGGAAAAAAGATATTACAATGTGTTTGTGAAGACAATGGACTGGAAGATACCCCAAATGAGCAATTATACTTGTACATATGATAGCCTGGTTGATCTGACTCGCTCATTATTGTACAGATATCGGGAAGGCAATGTTAGAAGACTAATTGCCATTAAAATGTTTGGTAATGGCAGCAACAATATATCGGCACATAAAAGAAATTACAAACATCAGATGGTGGTAAGCTCAACTGTAGCTCAATCGTGATTGGGTTTGGCATGGAGAGATCCCAATCTCACATGAGTTGACTCTGTCTGCAAACGAAAGCGAACAAAGAGCAGTGTTGACGAACATTACTTTCTTCGAATATATGGGTGGGAACTGCCAATGCTTTCTTTTCTTCTATCTCAATATTCCAAATATCAAATGTGTCACTTGATCCTATTCATCTCCTCTTAATTATCTAATTAATTGTATACTAAAGAGGGTAAATATTCATCACAAATAGAGACTGACACTTGATAATATAATCAATCAATGAAATGATATTAATCTAACAAGTATTTTGAAAACAGTAAAACAAGAAATATTTTACCCATATTATAAAATATTTCCTCAATTAACTTATTATAATGGGTCACATGAGACAATAACTGTGGTTATTGATTATTTATCAAAATTATTTTATCATTGTTGTCTACCATTGGATAAATCAGAAATATCATTTGATCTTAGTCTTCATACAAATTAATCGTAGGATAAGCATATAAGCCCATATTAACCCCGTTAACCCCAAGCAAGCATTCGAATCTTCCCTTCAATTGATTCAAATATCATCGATATCCATGCTATCAATGCATTTTAATTCTTTAATTAGTTAAGGGTAATAGGGCGACCAGTAACAAAGTCTAAGCGTGACAGAGGGATATAATTAGGCAAATCAAAAAATATATATTCATGTAGGCTCATATGCGGATATCTGCATAATAGAATCCATTTCATATATGCGGCTGTAAAATCCGTATAAGCAGCGTATATGCGGACAGATCCAAGTCACTGCTTACGGCCCACGGCCCACGGCCTAACCCAAATTTAAGCTGAAGCCCTAGTTGTTTTGTCCGGTGTCTTCGACTATACAGCTTCTTATTCTTGGGGAGCGGCGGTACCAACAGGCTGCAAGCTTCGAACAAACTACGGTGCGAGACGAGCGGCGACGAGCCCTCTTCGTAGCCGGCGATCACTCCACGTTAGAAGCAACGGTTGGAGATCCTATGTCACTGTCCGTGGGGCAACAGGGTTTGTAGCAGCTCCGCAATAGGATGCTTACTGCTAGAGGTGACAATTCTTCTTGATCGGCTCTTTACTGTAATTTTTAAACCCCAGAGATGGGGTTATTAGTGTTTCTGTGGAATTAAAGGTTTGCCTTTTATTCTTGCGATAGCTTATTTTAGGATTCCCATGTATTAAAATTAGATTGGTGCACAATATGATGATGACATAAGGACCTGAAATTGTGGAGATTAAATATTTTACTTTGTCCAAGGATGACATGCTGATTCCCTGATTCAATTTTATCTACCATGCTGATGCTGAGCAAATCTTTGCTAGCCTGTAAGCCATGCCAGATATCTGGCTATCTAGTTCTTCGGTTCTCAAGAAATCTTCTGATTTCATTCTCGTCTCTAAGTGGTTGTTTGTTTGTACTTGAGCAAATGTCATTCATCCATGATAGCAAATCGAGAGGGTAGAAGAAGAAGAAGAGAGAGAAAAAAAAAAGGGCCAAATGATGGTAATAATGGAAAACATTAAGAAAGAAATGAAAGAAAAAGTTCTCTCTTTTATGTATGTACGTATATATCTCTTTTTTTATTTCATCATTAAACCTACAATTGGACCAACTGATCCATTGGTACAACCTGAGGCTTCGCTAGATCATAGTGGGTTCTGTTCTGAATGCATTGCATTTACTACACCTTAACTGGCTTTTCGTAGTTAGCTTGTGGAGTTCTAGTATCTTGATAGAATCAAGTATCATATATCTTTTGACTGCCATTGAGCTAATTGAAGAAGCTTTGACTCATGAAATGTGATTTTTCAGCTGTCATTCAATGTGCACCTCAGTATTGAAATCTTCATCTGTATTCTTTCTGAGATTTCCGTGTCAGTTTTCTAGTGAGTTTCTTGAGACAACTATGATGTAATTTCTCATGCTATCCCTGATGAAGTAGTTTCTTGTTGCAGTGTAGTAAATTGTGGTTAGTTTGCAGCAAACAATTTTAGTTGCAGTAGATGCCCCTTCTCAAGCCGCCACCTCCTCGAATTCTCCTGAATAATGTTTCTTGCATGCGTAATGGTCAGACTGTGCTCCGCAATATAAATGTCTCTGTGCATGATGGCTCTTCTCTTGTCTTGACTGGTGCTAATGGCTCTGGAAAGACCACCTTTCTTCGTATGCTAGCTGGATTCTCACGTCCATCTGCTGGGGAGATCCTATGGAATGGGCATGACATCACATCTCCGGGAGTCTTCCAACAATACAAGCTGCAACTTAACTGGTTATCAATGAAAGATGCCATAAAGGAGAAACTTACTGTATTGGACAATGTACAATGGTTTGAAGTCCTGGAAGGCAAGTGTGGGAAATCCATGGATGCTCTTGAGTTAATGGGGCTAGGTAGGCTTGCAAATGAGAAGGCGAGGATGCTTTCAATGGGTCAGAGGAAACGACTACAGTTGGCGAGATTACTGGCTATAGACAGGCCGATCTGGTTGCTTGATGAACCATCAGTTGCTTTAGATGCTGAAGGAGTGCGGATGTTGGAATACATAATAGCGGAGCACAGGAAGAAAGGTGGAATTGTATTTGTGGCAACACACCTGCCAATTGAGATTGAAGATGCAATGTCCCTTAGGCTACCAGCAAGGTTCCCGAGGAGGAAAACTTTGGTTGATATGGTCCATTCAGTGTAAATGTGATCTCTGTTCTATTCCTCAATGATTTGTCTCCTGAACTGCAGATTCCATATTTCTTGTACTTCCAGAAAGATTTCCAAAGAAGAAAAATTTTAGTTGATCTAGTCCATTGATGTACGCATAACATATATGTTTTCTTTTTCCAATTGTTTCAGATGCCACCTTTAGTTGGACATACACATAACATAGATACCTTTTCCAAAGTTTATTATCTTATTTATCAGTTGTGTTCAATTCACTGTTATTCTCTCTCCCTCTCTCTCAATCTCTCTTAGCTAGGAACACTATATTTTCATAGAGGTTGTTTAAGCGCTTGGTTGACAGTATGTTATTCTCCTATGACAATCGAGATCGTTTTCTATCATTGGATTAAGATATTAGCTGTAAAGTCTGACAAACTCCAGGAATTGTTTGCACTGGACAGACTGAGCCACGTTTGAACAGCTAAGGGGGTTCTAGCATTGCTCCACATGCAAGGTTGGACAGGAGAGGGCAATGTTACTTCAGGTATCTACCTATCTCAACAGTGGAGTAGGTATTTACTCACCATAAATGCTGCTGATTTCAATAGTTGGAACATTACCATCACCTGCTTGACTCCCTTCACATGCCTTTACTTTCACTGACATCCTCTTCTTACTGGTTTTTCTTTCAAGTGAAGGTGCAAGTGTGTCAGGTTAGACCAATTTCTTGGTAAGCTTGCTCTTAAACATGCCATTGATCAAGCAGATAGCACTGGTAGCATCTTCCTTTGGGAATCATTTACTGCCATTGTGATTTAGTTGGATGCTACTATGGTGCATCCACATTGGTTTTTTAATTATATGACTGTTCTTGTGAGCAAAGGAGATGTCTACATCTATTATGGATAAGATTTGATGCAAGATTTGGATTGACATCAGTCATTCACTTGAGATTTGCTCAGGCTTGGTCCGTCTTGAGTTCACAGAGGCATGAGTTGCAAGGATGGACTCTTAAGTCAACAAAAGTTGCTAAATACTATTACTAGTCTCCCAAAGAATGTTTTAGCAATATTTGGAACTATAGTTTTTTTTTTTTTGGGGCAAGATTTGAGCACATGAAATTCATAATTTCACAGACTATCAGCTTGTGATGCAATTTGATATAATGTGAGATCATAGGGTTTTAGTTTTGTTTGACTGATATATATGTATTGGACTGATAAGCTGGGATTCATGGTACTGAAAGATGGTCGCTAACATTTAAAGCATCATACTCTTAATACTTGTCCTGTGGTTGCTGTCAAGGAACAAAGGTGTTCACTCAACTCAAATATATTTTTTCCTTGTTTGGTGTTTACATAATATTTATACATTAAAAATATGTATTGCTTTTGTTGGATATTTGAGACATTTTCCTCTGTTAAGGTAAACCTGCGGGGTTGGAACTAATACATGCGTGCATTCATGGAAAGCTTCAGGCTCTTCGCTCTGACACCTGAAGGATCGTTCAAAGAACAGGTGATGGCTTTCCTTGTTGAGGTAAACATCAGCATCATTTGGGAGTTTGTCTTCTTTACCCTGCTTCTGATCATATACTAAACTCACAGTTCCGAAGTGTTGCTTGTCCTTGAGCACTTGTCCCTGTTGACATTAACTAGGATTGTGTTGCAAATAGACCCTGAGGCATGGGTTCAGTGGAATCCTAGAATCTACAATGGCTTTATTCCATCATATTGGACCAAAATTATAGGCAAGATAATGTAATTGAGAAGATGTGGGTTCATTGTTTGTTGGTTATATTAAATGGTGAATAAGATATTTTCGCATGAACTCCAATATGAGATCTATTAATTATGTAATAATAGATTAATCATTTAGATTTAGATGTCGAGATTTTATTTGTTAGCTCAAGATGTTTCAAACAGAATAATTATTTTTTTGAAAGCTCATGTCAAATCTCATGTGTTTTAGTGTTGATTAATTTGACTCAAACTCTTTACCTTAATATATGTTCTCTTTTTTCCGACAAAAAAAAAAAGAAAGGGAACTTTGGATGGATTTGAAAGCACACTTTGCATGCTGACATAAAATCTCACTCTCTCTCTCTCTCTCTCTCTCTCTCTCTCTCTCTCTATATATATATATATATTGTCAGTTAATATTGCATGCTGACAGAAGCTAAATAAATATTCGATTGTTTTTTTTTTTTCCTGATGTGAAAAGACTTGATGACAAAATAATGGTCAAAGATGAGAGGAAAAGAACGTAAAAGAGACATTGCTTTTGACTTTGTTCCCTCGTACCTGACTACGAAAACTACAAAACTCCAAATCATACAGACATGCAAGGAACAGACAGACATTTTCCAGCAGCCAAAGTGAGTTGTCTCCCATGGCTGACCATAAGATACGTGCTCCCCCAGGAAGCTTCTACATTTGTCCTTTTAATTCTAATATCATATGTACGTATTTAAAAATATTTAAATCTTTCGTATATATCACTCCCAGTATACTCATATTAATCATAACAAATCATAATTATCACTAATTTTAAAATTATTATTATTTTTAAATTATTAATTTTTTAAAAATCTAAAATATGTTATATTTTTTATTTTGAGAGAATATTGACATCCAATTGATTAGTGCATTGCTACACAAATGATAAATCTAATTTAAATATAATAAAAACATATTTCTTTATAAAAATATATATATATCTATATATATATATATATATATATATATATATACTAAAATTTACAGGAGTAAATACAAAAAAAAAATGATATACGAATATCGATATATAAATTTTTGCCAAAAAAAGAAAAAGAAAAAGATAATATATTGCATCGTAAGTTATATATGTTTTTTCTTGAGGAATCCCTTTTTATATGACTTTTACAACCAAAAAAAAGGTGGTAGGCGTATGTATATACCTTCGATAGATTCGAGTTTTCTCTTTGCTCTCTTCTCCATAAATGCACTCTCAGAGGCCTTAAATGTTGGGAGTTGGAGGGGGTTCCATAATATATATATAACTATATATATATATATATATAAACGAAAATGGTAAACAGGAATGGAGATAATTAAGTATCCTTAGCTGGGAGACTTGACGATTTACCCTTCTTGATCACCACCATCCGCCTTTGGAATCTTGCAGGTTCTCACTGCCACCACTTTGCAGTAATGAAAAGCCTAGCTTACCTTGAGGAGACACTCGAGAAGCTCTAGCTTTGCTCTTAGTTGTTCGCATTAATTGTCGAGCTCATGAGGGTTGTGTGGAAATAGGATCATTTGTCATTATTTACCATGTCATTCAAATAAGTTCTCCATTATGAAGTCGTACAAGATTCGAAGCTAGCACATTTAATTCGTAATAAAACACCAGTTCTGCTCAGGAAGCATTTAATGCTTCATCTTTTCTCTTTTGAGTTTATCTTTTTCCTGTTAGATGATTAACAAAGGATATATATATCTATATATACACACACATACATCAAAGCTTTCACCTTCTCTCTTGTAGAATCATTTATAGAATCCAGTCTCTGTGGTGCAGCCGAAGCAATTACACAACCTTCTCAATAAATGCAATTACACCCTTTCAATACAGTCTGCAATAACTCCTATGGAGTCCACCTCTCTTCTCTTCTCCCATCTCCTCTGCATCCCCTTCTCTTTTCTGTCATCCGTCTCTAAGAGCTTCTCTTGTGCTGCTTTCTTCTCAGAACCCACCATATTATCTTACATGCATGCATTAAACCCACTATTACTTTAATTTCTCCCACACTTCTCGCCTTCTAAGAGAGGGAGAGAGAGAGAGAGAAGGAAGCGTGAGAAGCAGTGCTGCTGGTCCTAGGACTACGTCTTGGTTGTCAACATTATTTGGCATTAAAAGCTATGCATCTCCCTGTTCATCTCTGCTGTTTCTCGATATGTAATCCAGTTACAAGGTCTTCTCTAAGAACTTTTAGGGTTCTCCCAGCCTAGAGATAAATAAAGAGACAGAGAGGTGAGCCTAGGGTTTGGTGCAGAGGGGTTATCCCTGCAGGGATTATGATTCCTGCAACGCATGTGGCATCGATGATCGGGATGAACAGAAGTGCGGAGTATCAATCCTCGGCGGCTCTATCTCTCGGTCAGGTGAGCGAGTCTAAACATTCTTGTTCTTTCTATTGCCTTTTAGATCATATATGTGATCTCCATGGTAGTACTAGGTTTTGCAGGACTGACTGAGAGAAAGAATGAGATCAGTTTCTTTTGTGCATGTTCTCTAGGTAGAGTTTGGTAGAGTTAAAGATTTAAGGGTTTTTGGAGCCATTCGATGTCAAATCCTCCTCTCTATATGAGAAACAAAGAGATGAAATGTCCGTTTGGTGGTCTTTCATCTCCCTCTACTTGTTGTCTTGTTCTCTCGTTGAGGAAGATGCTATGACACTTTTTTTTTCCTGCGTATTTTGGAGTATTTGAAGGGTTCTCTTCATCCTTTTTCAGTACCCAAAGTTCTCTCGTGTTTTCTTGAGAAACAAATGGGAGGCTAAAACTGTAGGAGTGACATGTTGTCATCCCTTTTTCTTCTTTCCTGTCAACTTCCCATCTTCTTCTTCTTCTTCTTCTTCTTCTACGTCAAGTGCCTGTTTCTAACTTTTGTAGCCAAATTTGATGGATGAACAGGAACCCCCATTTCAATACCAACATCAGCATCAGCTTGTGGAGATTCCGCAGACAACGGTAGCTGAGATTGAGATGCCAACGGTTCGGGATGATGAGTTCGAGACCAAATCTTTTGGCGACAACATTGAGAATGCCTCCGAAGACGATCGGGATGGGAACCAGCGGCCTCGCAAGAAGCAATACCACCGCCACACTCAACACCAAATACAAGAATTGGAGGCGTAATAACTCGTGCCTGTTCTTCCATTCCTTTATTGCTCTACATAAACTCTCCCTGTGATCTAAGCGGGCATGCAAGTCTCTCTCTCTTTCTCAAGATAAAAGGAATAGGAGAAGAGAACATTTAATTCTATTTTCCACAATGTTTTTATTTCTCTTTTAATCTCATTAAATATTACCTCTTACAACTTTTGGAAATGCTTTCTGTTTGGGGAAGAAAAAGAACATGCCTTTGTTTCCTCTCAGTTTCTTCAAGGAGTGTCCTCACCCGGATGACAAGCAGAGAAAGGAGCTGAGTCGCGAGCTTGGGCTGGAGCCTCTCCAAGTCAAGTTCTGGTTCCAAAACAAGCGCACCCAAACCAAGGTTTAACCCTAAACCTCGAATAGAATTCATGCAAATGACCGGAACACTTTTTGCCACCGCTGTGTTAGTCTGGTTATCAGTAATGCTCAGTAGTCGATCTCTCTCTTTCCTATTTGGTTCGTGACGTAGAATCATCAAGAGAGGCACGAGAACTCGCGGCTGCGGGCTGAGAACGAGAAGCTCCGGGCCGAGAACTTGAGGTACAAGGAGGCACTAAGCAATGCGTCATGTCCCAATTGTGGTGGCCCTTCGTCTCTAGGAGAGATGTCCTTCGACGAGCACCAACTCAGGATCGATAATTCTCGTCTGCGCGAGGAGGTTTGTACCTGTTCTTGATCTTTACATGACCTTCGAGTGTTCGGGTACTTCATCGAACGTCTAAAAATGCTGTTGAAATGCCTGCTAGATTGGTAGATTATCTGCCATAGCTGCCAAGTACGTCGGAAAGCCCGTAGTTCCTCACCAGTTATTCTGTCCGATGGCTGAGAGCGACATGCTCGGGGCAGGAGACTTACTCGGGAGCATGTTCGGCCACAGGGAGATCGAGAAACCCGTCGTTATCGAGCTCGCAGTGGTTGCCATGGAGGAGTTAACAAGGATGGTGCAGCTCAATGAGCCTCTATGGACGATGAAACATGGTGACTCATTCGAGATACTGAGCGAAGATGAGTACGTGAGGAACTTCCCTAGAGGAATTGGGCCAAAACCCTTCGGAATGAAGTCGGAGGCGACGCGTCAGACCGCGGCGGTGATCATGAATCGTGTCAACCTGGTTGAGATGCTTATGGATGTGGTAAGAGAGTTACAGTTTTAGGAAAGCTCGTGATGAATTTGATTCAAGTTGCTTTACTTATTTGTCCATATCACCTTGACGATGAACAGAATCAGTGGTCGAATGTGTTCTCCGGCATCGTATCGAAAGCTATCACGCTCGAGGTGCTATCCACTGGAGTAGCAGGAAATTACGATGGAGCTCTACAGCTGGTATATATAGTAGCTTCAGACACTGTATCTTCTCACACTTTGCAGTTGTTCCAAGCGAACAAGGATGAAGCTTCTGATCTTGAATTCTCAGATGACCGCGGAATTCCAAGTACCATCTCCTCTTGTTCCAACTCGGGAGATCTTGTTCGTCCGGTACTGTAAACACCAAGCTGACGGAACTTGGGCGGTGGTTGATGTTTCCTTGGACACCTTACGCCCTCCTCTGGTTGCAAGGTGTCGAAGAAGGCCATCTGGCTGCCTGATTCAAGAGATGCCTAATGGATACTCGAAGGTAAAAGAACCTGTAAACCACAAAACAATGAGATGCTGCTTCTGATTCTTATCACATGTATGATTCATTCCCCGTCGTGCAGGTTACCTGGGTTGAGCATGCTGAGGTTGACGATGGATCTGTTCATGATATATATAAGCCCTTGGTTAACTCGGGCCTGGCATTTGGTGCAAAGAGGTGGATTGGTACTTTGGATCGCCAATGCGAGCGCCTCGCAAGTCTAATGGCAAGCAACGTTCCCTCTGGGGATATCACCGGTAATGAGCTTTTCTTGTTTCTATTCACCTTCATGCTACGGCTAATATAGCGGAATGCAAATAAGTGGAGATGTTTCTGTGGTGTCGCAGTCATAACTACAGCGGAAGGGAGGAAATGCATGTTGAGGTTGGCTGAGAGGATGGTGACGAGTTTTTGTGGTGGTGTGAGTGCCTCCACTGCTCATCAATGGACTACGGTATCTGGTAATGGTGCAGAGGACGTGAGGGTGATGACCAGAAAGAGCGTTGGCGATCCTGGCAGGCCTCCCGGCATCGTCCTCAACGCTGCTAAATCCTTCTGGCTCCCTGTCCCGCCAAAGAGGGTCTTCGATTTCCTCCGCGACGAACGATCTCGCAACGAGGTAACACATTCTTATCACTTCACAATCTAAGTCGATTTCTCACCTCTCAGTTTTGGTGCATCGACAGTGGGATATCCTTTCAAATGGTGGTGGCGTTCAAGAAATGGCTCACATCGCCAATGGCCGAGACCACGGCAACTGCGTCTCTCTTCTCCGAGTCAATGTAAGCTTATAAACCGTTTGTGGAGTACATTGATAGTCCCAGTTTCTTGCACTGGACTAACTGATGCTGATCGTAGAGTGTGAAGTCAAGCCAGAGCAACATGCTGATACTGCAAGAGAGCTGCACGGATCCGGTCGTCTCCTACGTGATCTACGCGCCGGTGGACGTGGTTGCCATGAACGTGGTGCTTAATGGTGGCGATCCCGACTACGTTGCTCTCTTGCCCTCCGGCTTTGCCATCTTACCAGATGGCGCTTCTGCGGCACAAGGAAGCCTCGTCACTGTTGCGTTCGAGATACTGGTCGACTCGGTCCCGACCGCGAAGATCTCGCTCGGCTCGGTCGCCACCGTTAACAGCCTCATTGCGTGCACTGTTGAACGAATCAAGGCTGCATTGGTCGGCGAAAACGTTCCATGAGTCTGAATCATTTGGGTAAGAGAGAATGGTTTTGCCTGCTTCCAATTCATAATTGGTGGCTTCACATCTGTGGGTGGTCTTGTCGAACAGAGTTTCCATGTAGCTACAGAGGCCTTAGGGTTTATATTATGTTATCTCAAGAAAAGAATCATGTCATGACTTGGTACTGAGTAGCTTAGAATTATTGGTAATTTTGTCTTGAGCCCTTGAGATGATGAAGGGTTTGATTTTGTTTTCCTTGATCTGTTTAGTTATTTTTTCTTATGAGATGCTCCTAAATGCAGTTTTAGTTGTAGAGCGAGGTTGTGATGGTCTCAAAATTTCAGTAAGAAAATAAATCTGCCCTGTGGACATACATGTTCTTAACGCTGTCTTGGATACTATTTCTTTCCCCAATTAAATCAAGTTGTTCATTTGCTCAAAGCCTACTGTGGCGGCCCACCCCGGCCGTGGGTTTCCCCCGGGTGGGCCGAAACATCGCCTCCATGGGAAGGCCGGAATTACTCGTATTCGCGCTCCCTGGATGGGATTACTGGGCTTAGGGTTAGGGTTTGGACTGAGAAGCCACGAGGAAAGCGGCAATCGCGGGGGGCGTGGAGAAGCCGGGAGTAATTCGGGAGCGGCCGAAACGGATCCATTTCATCGCAGTATGGGACCCGTTTTACCCCGATCCTCGACTGATGTACTCAGTTGCAGGAACTTCGCGCGAGCCGAACTCTTCGTCGTCGTCTAGGGTTTCATGCATTCCCGCTCCTGCATTTTTCTCAGTGCGGCTTTCCTTCTCCGTTGGCAATTTTTTCCCTTTCTCACGCATGGATATCCTCGCATTTAGGATTGTCATAGACTTTGTTCTCGTTCTTGGTTTTATCCAACTGCTAGGTGAGTAGGATCGTGATGGCAGGAGCATAAGTTCGTTGGCTGATTCAAAACTAGGGTTTTTAACATGGCTTATGGAGTTTCCTTTTCGCCCTTTCGTATGATGGTTTGAAGTTAGGGTTTTGCCTTGGTTTTTATAGAAATTACCAATTTCTAAAAGTTTGTGCTTTTTGAGTCCCATTATTTTGTTTCATGTTATCAACCAAGGTGCGATTTTGCTTGTTATTTTGACTGTATTGTTTATTCGGACGATCTTAAGAGGAATTTATGGGCTAAAAGGAGCTCGAGCTCGACTTTCTTTTCTTTTTTCTTTTTTTATGTTGAATGTAGGATCTACGGTCACTCTGTTGCAAAGATTGGCACCTGCTGTGGAATGCAGGAAATGCAAACGACGGGTCTCATCTGATAGGTCCAGTTCTCCTATTAGTGATCGTCATTCCCTCTCAGGAGGACCTCCTCTCGAAGAGAAAGATCGCCTGCTCCTCAGAAGAGCTCTCCCAGAACTAGGTCACTGACTAGAATTAATTGAGCTCAGTCTCCAATGAAAGCAAATGTGTCCGATCGAGCTAGGTCAGCTAAACACATGCGGCAGCTCAAGGCTAGTGCTTCACGCTCACTATCAGCACAAACCAAGCGTTTAAAACGAGCTCAAGCTGAGAGGTCACCAGATAGAGAGCATGGGGGAAAATTAGGCAGGGAAGATCATGATAAAGGGAGGCACAAAAGACATATGGAGGTTAAAGATTTTTCAAGGGATAGGAAATCATTAAGAGAGAAGAATGATGGTGTTTCATCAAAATCATCGAGGCGGGATCATTCAAATTTCCCAAAAGGATGAATCCTTAGGAGCAGATATAGTTCCCAGCCCCCTATTAAGGCTTCGAAGGTTGGGCACGGGGTGACGTGTCTGGTGATATCTGCTCCTTGTTCTTTATTTTTTTTAGCTGTCAGCTATGTCTTTACCCTATTAAGTCATTATATGTACTTTTTTGAATGTTCACCACATACTTTTGCATGCCAAAACAAAGTTGATATGAAGAATGGACAATTGAATATTTATAACTAAGATGATCGTAGTATTTAATGATGTATAAGACCATGCGTGATATATTATATATAGAAGTGCATAGACCTAATGCGATGCATCTGAGTTCAAATGCTTGTTTTATGCAATAGATACTAGTTGTATACTTTTATTAGTTCTAGATAGTAAAACCTGCCTTCCTCTTAAGACAAGTCCTACTTAAAGGCCTTTTGGTTGAAGCAACACGGTCAGGTTACATCCTAATTGTTTATCCTTTTGATAAAGCACAATTTGGCACAATTTGTAGGGAATGGTTTGTTGAATCTCGGATTTTGATGATAAAATCAATTGGTAAATTATATGATCTAATCTATATGTTGAGAAAAGTGTACAGGTCTAACTACGATAATTAAGACATTTAACAAAACATTATAGTTCTGGAACATCAATTGTTCTTTCGGCGAGCTTCCGGCGATCTTTCGGCGAACTTCCGATGATCTCTCGGCAATGTTCCGATGGACTTCCGGCAAGCTCCTGGACTTTACGACGATCTTCTTGGCGAGTTCCAATAAGCTTCTTTGACAAGTTCCTGGATTTCTCAGTTGGTTCCGGCAGAGCTTCCGACGAACGTCCGGACTTCCGATGAACTCTCGAACTCCCAACGAAATCTCGATCTTGACTCTGGCACAATATTTGCTATTTGTCTTATTGCTATCGTAGTTAATCCTGCACACTTTTCTCAACATATAGATTAGATCAAATAATTTATCAATTGATTTCATCATCAAAATTCGAGATTCAACAATCTCTCCCTTTTTGATGATGACAATCAATTGGTGACGGAGTTAACCTTAACTCTCCCTATTTATATGTCATTCTTGATAAAACAAATTCTTGAATTCAAGCCTTTAAATTCAAGTATCTAACCGATAAGTCATATTCATTTAAACTTATCAATATGCACTTTATGATACTTATCATGATTTATTAATACGATATCACGTATTTATCAATCAAAATGATGTCAAGGTATGACATCGATTTTCAAGTCCAATGATAATAAACAATCATCATTTTTAAATATGATATTATGAATAATGTATTTACAAGTCATAATATTACATTTCGCTACGTTTCAAGCAAATATTTTGATACATATTTTTCAAGTATGTATTTTACGATACCAATCATATTTAAAGTCATCAAGATATTAAATGCACAATCACTTCATGCATGATAAAATGTTTCGGGCATAGCCTTTCATTATTACTTGTATGAAATATCATCATGATATAACTTTTATAATTTGTAGCATTCAAAAGTTCACAATATTAAGAATCTGATATTGCATCATTGTATGGTAACATTAGAAATTCTCAACATTAAAGAGATCACAACATCAAAATAAACAAAAAATTACAATATCAAAGTAAGCACAAGATTACAATATCAAAGTAAACAACATAAAAGAGAGGGATTTCATCAACTTCTCCCTCTTTGTCATCAGGAAAAAGACATACACAACTATTTAGGTGGTGGTAAGTCAAAATATCTAAACAAGGTATTAAAGTTGTCGATGAATTTGTTGCAACTCAATTAAAATTTGATCTTGACGTTGTTCAAATCGATCCATTCGAGTCCCTATATCATCGGTAGATGAGGGGGGTGCTTGCTCTGCTGGAGGTGTTACCTCAAAGAGACCAGTAGGAGGAGATTGATTTCCCATAAATATTGGTGTTTCAAGTTCTGGATCAGGTGGAAGGGGATCAGTCCTTCTAGGTAATCTAGTCCATATCTCATTTCTGAATATACATCTTAATCTTCGTAGTAGGTTTTTATTTATGATATTAAATCTATCTAATTTCTTAACTTCATCAGGTGAAATAATTATGTCATAAGCATGGATTAGTCTTGTGATCAGGCCACCATATGGAAGTATCATATCTTTTTTCGATAGTTCAATCATGTTTTGTTGTATTAGGTAGCCAAAACAATTTTCATGTTCTTTTATAATCCAATACATCGTTTCTATTTTCATTTGGTTAACTTCATCATGATGATATTGTTTTGAAATTATAATGCTTATCAAGATGTGATAAAGTAGTTTGGTGTTGAAAGGTAGTAAATGTTCACAGCTTTTTGGAATAATAAACAAGTTAGGATTACTGAAGATGGTTCCTAAGGCTTCAGAATAAGTGGTCTCAACTGATGCTTCATCCCATTGTCCTCTAAAATAATAACCTCTATTTTTCTTTACAATTCCTATGAGGTTGTAAATTACGTTATCCGTAATGGGTATATGATGTCCTAAGAGATAAGTGAAGATCTTATTGTGTTCATCCACATGCAAATTATTATAGAACAATCTAACAAGTCTATGATAGATAGGTTCACATATTCGAAGGATTGGGAGGATATCTAGGTTAGCAAACCATTGAATAGGTTCCAAATCACTTAATTTCTCTAAATCAACATATTTACCCTTATAAACATTTCTAGATTCTAGTAGGTAGGAGGTAGCAAATATACCTTTGTAATTGTGGATGATTATAATAGATACACTTGGACATACTTCTTGGCACATAAAAGTGATTGTTTTAGGTATTTTTTAAAGTTTTGTAAATTTGTTTAAAATGAAAAAGACTTTATGATTTCATCAATTCGGAGTGATCACGGTGGTGAATTTCAAAATCGTGATTTTCAAAATTTTTGTGAATCTAATGGATACAACTATAATTTCTCTACTCCGAGAAATCCTTAACAAATTGTAGTAGAAAGAAAAAATAGAAACTTATAAGAAATGACAAGAATCATATTAAACGAACATAGCCTACCCAAATATTTTTGGGCCGAAGTCATTAATACAGCATGCTATATTATGAATAGGGTTCTAGTAAGACCATTACTTTCCAAAACTCCTTATGAATTGTGGAACAACAAAAAATCCAACATTTCATATTTTAAAGTTTTCGGTTGTAAATGTTTTATCTTGAATGAAAAAGATGCCTTAGGAAAGTTTGATGCAAAATCCGATCAAGGGATTTTTCTTGGTTATTCTTCTATTTCTAAAGCCTTTCGTATTTTTAACAAAAGAACTTTAGTTATAGAAGAATCTATTTGTGTTGTCTTTAATTAGGTTTTCGAATTTAAGAAAACTGAGTTTGATGATGATATTAATTTTGATGCT
>LVTN01003037.1:0-11109 GCA_001649415.1 Musa itinerans
ACACTGCTTCTCTTCAAATATGTGTTTTGCCGAAGATATTAGCTCCTCCTATTCAAGGACTATCCAGTTCAAAGCAAGCATCAAAAGGTCAGGTCCAAAATGGAAAAAAAATGAAAAAAACATTGCATAATCTCACATCTCATTGAAGATGAAAATAGCACATCATTGGGTAACTAACAACTTTGCAACATTTGGTATTAGTTCATAGTCAATCTCGTGCACATAATCATCATGACACAAACATTAAGCAGGGTGCCTCTTTTTTTAGGAGCTTCTCCATAACTGAAGAGCAATTTCTCCATCAACAGAGAAATTCAGCCCAATGCTACTGAATGCTCTATAGAAATAGTTTATTACCCTCATCTTTGTTCCTAGTTACTACTAGACCTGAGCACTCAATCTCGTATGAAAATATTTCATTCCCCATGCTATGTTTATAACTAATAGTTCAAACTCCCCCATTTACAATCACAATGGTGTGTATCATAAACAGATTATAATATTAAAATGAATTATTGAACAATAGAAATAAATATACTAAAGCTGACCTTCTGATTGTCATTAAGGTTTTCAGCAGAATAGAACTGCCCACCAGCAATCAGGCCACAAAACTCATAAATGTTATTGAAAATTGCACCAATATCCCTTGTGTCATCAGAATAATATACATAGTACTTTCCACTTAAGACACAAGTCTTGGCATATGCTCCACAAGACTCTCCCACATCTTATTGGACATACCACTTCCAAGAACCTACATTGTGAAGTAAATTAGATCCACAAACAGTGGAGGTAATAAGAGACTAATTACAGCAAACAAGAAAACCAAAACTTACCTTGCGGAGTTTCTGGGGATCCCTAACAACAAGTCTGAGAAAGTCTTCAACTGTAAAGATTCCATATTTATTCAACCTCTTGTGGAATGAACCATCCTTACCAATCTTTTCCAATCTCCAGACTTCATCTTTCAATTCAGGTGGATAGTGTTTCTTGTACACTATAAACATCAGAAAGAAAACTTAGGTAAATGGAGAAAAAGAAACCAAAGATAGTGCAAAGCTGACCTACATTCCCCTCTGTGGTCCTTCACAGTGAAAGCTTCTGTTTTCGCTTCACGGACTCGAATACCATCACAAAAACCTGAAGCAATCTTCAGTCCAAGCCTAAATTTCCTACTCCGTATCCAACTAGAATTGTCTGTAAATGTGAGCTCTCCAAGGGTTCCTACACCTTTCAAAGAGACGTATAAGTCTCCAGTCAAAAGAGGCCTTTTTCCTTCGCGTTCTTTCACTACATGACTGTCAAACTCTTCTTCTGTCCAATCATCATTGTCTTCATTGTTAAAATCACCCTCAAGGACTAAAACTTCTAGTTTTGCAGACGACTCAGGTCCTGATGTGACAACATGGCCAGTGTTTGCATCAATCAACACAACATGAATTTCAGCTCCCTGTTCCCCTTCTACTTTTCCTCCAGTAAAATGGGATAAGGATAGTCTTGTCCGGAAATGAAGCTGGAGATTTCTTCCATCAGGACCTTCAATTTGCTTCGGTGAAGACCTGCATTTCTTAATTCAGAAGGATCCTAAAAGAGAATCACATAAGTAGAAATTATTCATGTAAAGAATTTTCATAGTTGGTTAAACCATAATTTCCCACCAACTGTGACCACTGAGGGAAACTTGATAAATTGGGGAACAAGAAGACTGAAGCAAAACAACAAGCCTTCTTGAATAATGCTAGTCTTTATTCATAAAGCACCTAATCCAGGAATCGAAACAAGCATAAATAGTCAAAGATGCATATTAGGCATAGGATAACTCATATGTCCAAGTGGCAGGGCTGAGTTGCATTACCAATTCTGAAATTTGATGATTCCAAGAATACCCTTAAAACTATTAAATCTGGAAAATTACCAAATCTACCCCTCAGAGAAATGATGCTGCAACAATGAACTTCTCATAGGCTAGAAGATGAATTGGTGAACTTCTTATAGGCTAGATGATGAATCAGTTCTTTACTATCGGTAGATAAAAATGAAGCTAATCTTTCTTCAAACAATAAGCAACAAACTGAAGGAAATAATCTTTCTTAGATGTGCACATCAATTACTGGGAAACATCACAACTAACAAGCAAAGAGTAACAAGATGGACTGAAATTGAATAGCTTGAATATGATGAAGCAAGTCTTAAAGTTAGGTTTGTGTGGAGTTCTATTAATTCTTGTTTGAGTTAATTAGATTAATTGGCCTATTCTCAATTTACAAGGTAATATTATCACAACTTTAGAACATCTTCACAAAGCTAGATATCATTAGACATGAGCTTATTTAGTTGTATTCCACTTATGAAATTTTTGTAATTGATTGGGTACTTTCTGATTATGATCTTTATCCGATTTGGTCAACTACCTTTATTACCTACTTTTATCCCTAAGGACTCCTATCTTTTAGAGGAACAGTATGCAGTTAGACTTAAAACAGAAAGATGTGCAGCAAAGATCATTCTTACAGAATGCATTTTCATCAAACAAATTTGGTAACCCAGTCATAACTTACTCTTTGTTCTCCTCATGTTTCACTTCTTTCGTCATACTCCATTATTTCTGCCGTAACAGAAAAGTTTGTTCCTGTTTTCTTATAACTTATTATCTTGCAAACTTTTGCTTCATATTGCTGTTTGTGATGTAATGCACTCTTCACTTACTATAGTCTCCTTAAAGCAATCCGATACTGACAGTGGCAAACAAAACAAAATCTAAAAGTCCAAGATTAGAAAGACAGCTTACTTGGTCACAAAGGGATGAAGAAACATTACCGCTTGTATAATCATAAAGATTGTATGAAAATCATAATCATAGTGTGTTTGCATGACTTTATGCAGCTTTTTTTGTTAAACCAAGCAAATGTTAATAATTTTGTTTTCTTTTTAATATAAGATACATAAAATTCTCAGTAGGAAAATAACATCAGGATAGGTTTTGAGACAATTCTGTTAGACTATTGAACACTACCTTTCAAAACCCAATAGATACATTTGCACCGTTTATCTCATTGAGGCCTGTCAACAACTTAATGTCATTGCCTCTATTGCAATAATTAGGTTAAATATATTGCCCCTCCCTAGCCTCCATATAGGCATGAGACTCATGCCTATATATGTCTATAGTAGCTTCTGAAAAATAGACTACAATCTGTTAAGCAGAATGACCATAAATTAAAATTCTAACAATCAGACTCTAGGACAACAATTTAAAAATCATAATATACAGCTGTTATCTTTCTCAACCATCCTTCATTTCATTAAATTTAAACACTTCTTATAAAGCCTGTAACAAGTTCACAAGAAACTTGACATGCTTTCAGATATTTTACCGGAAAGATTGTATCAGAAAGCATGGCAACATAACTATTTGGTTATAACATCTTAGTCACTTATAATTCCACGCAGAGGAAAAAAAATCCAAAATAAGTTCATTCTCAAAGAATCCATCTGATTCATGATGTATGATGTCAAAATGTCTTACCTTCCACCAATTTTTGGAGGACTTAGCTTCGCTAAGGCTCGTTCAACTTCTTCACTGACCTAATGAAGCACCATACAGCATCAGATTGTCAAGTAGAAACATCAGATATTTCTCATAAATAGGGTCCATTCAGAATATAGAAAAACGAAGTTTTACAAATCACAACATATATCCAAAGCAGTCAGACAAAAAGAAAGAGATACTTTACACTAACTTAAGAATAAAAGGATTCAAACAATCTTAAGCATTAATTATCTGACCAAACTACAGATAGACTTACAAATTAGCCGAATGCAATTTTTAGAGACTGAAAACCACTCATAGAGAAGACTTAGCATCCCAATGAATAGCAAAGGACCCAGGTTGTCTGGTTGTCAGTCACCAACAAGAGGCAATCGCTTTTGCAGATCTCTTTCTCTCTCTAGAATCTCAAGATGAGAGAAATATCTGCTACATGAGCAATTTAACTATAGTATATTACACATGTAATTTAGAGGTGTCACTCAGATTCTTCCAAACAAACATCATTTACATAGAAAGTCAACACGACATGCCTTAACTTTAAATACTAATCAAGATTTAAAAAAAAGATCTTATCTTCTTTTATTATTTGATTGAATAAGTTCCTTGTGTCCACAAACAAACTAGTTAAAAAATGTAGTATCTCAAATAACGGTGTCAAAGATGTATTTATACAATAATCAGATGTCGCACTGGAAAATCAAAGTGAGAAATGATAACATGGGTAAGTTGTGGATTCTTCAAGTGCAAATTTTTTAATGAAATTAAGTAACTTCAATTGGCAGATCATAGAATGCTGGAAAATGATTTTAAGAAAACTCTGGTATGGAATAAGTTTTAAGCTCTCTTACAACTCTTCGAAGAATGGGCTCCAATGATGAGCAAATTTTCTGCAGACTGTCCATTTTCAAAGCTTCAACAATCACACTGCAAAGAGTACAAAATACTGAATGGTGACACAAAACAACTAGATAAATTAAGAACTTCTTTCCAAAGATGATGCTAGATTGGCAAAAATACAAGTGCCAAGCAAGGATTTGAAGAAAGAAGATACTTTTGCTTCAAATAAGTCCTAGAGTAGAATACGATCTAGCATGAAATATATAGTTATTACTTATTAGCACTTTAAAAGATTACCAATGAAAGAAAATATTGCAACCATCTTTCCCCTCTCCTAATTCTCAACATCCTTCACGCTTTTCATTTCTTAACTCTTAAGCATGTGTTTGTATTGAAACCCAAGAATAATTGTTCGCATTAACATCATTGTTAAGTAACCCAAGGATTGTTGTCTTGTATGACCACCGGTATCGGTCCCTAGCCAGACCGATATGTACTAGTTGGTATGTGTATCGACATGTTGTACACTAGTTTGTACCGAAGACTCGAAGAGGAAAAAGAAGGAGATGAGAAAGGCACAGATGGCAGTGGAGAAAGAGGAGGAAGATGAAGTAGGTAGGAAGAAGAGGAGCTGATGGAGGAAGAGGAGGAAGAGGAAGGATAAGAGAAGGAGAAAGGAGGAAGAGAAAGGAAGAAGATGAGGTGGTGGAGGAAGAGGAAGGGAAACAAGAAAGACATGGAGAAAGTGGTGAAGGAAGATGAGAGCAAAGAGGAGGAAGCATACCCAGAATTAGTGGCACATGGCGTGCACTGTGAGCGACATGTGCGTGACGACAGGTGATAGCAGGCAGCTCGTGGGCAAAGAGGGCTCGCAGTCAAAACCATTTAATAAATAGTTTTTTTTTAATAAGTTAGATCAGACCACCCAAAACAGGGGGGGTCCGCGTATCCGTTCAGAGACTGCTACAGACCGCCCGTCTCATACCGGTCTAAACAAAACAGCATCCCATAAATTAACCCACAAGAAATCTTACAGTCCATTCTGCTAGTTTTTGACATTCCACGTCTTTCTTTGATATCAATGTAACTGAAGTCATGCATATCATGAGTACAAACCAAAACTCTTTCTACTGATGGGGTATACACCCAGTCTCATGGAAAATGAGGGCTAATTAGATACAATTTCTGAAAATGGTAATTTATCATGAGATCTTACTGCTGCTCTATGAATATGTGGATTCCAAATATCCAAGAACAGAACCAGGTAGCATGCTTGCATTGTCAAACTCCTAACTTTACAGGAATATCAGTTTTAGATTTACCTCATGATGTTTTCATGTAACCAAAAAACCTTTCCCCGTAACCAAATAAATCAACATGCAGGATAAGTGATATGGGAAACTGATTTTTACGTAGGACTTCCTGTAAGCAATATGCACAATTTACATAGAACAACTTCTAGTATTCCGAATGTAGCAGGACCACAAAACATTTGGACATCAGTGTAGAAGGTATATATGCACCTAGTATCCTGAAGTCAAAATTTTAACTTATGTTGGCGATTCTCCACCAGAGTTCCACAAGAAACACTTTCGAAGTATAGGAAAGAATGAACCGATATCCTGCTTCTTCAAGCCATGACCCTTGGGATCAAACCATAAAAACAATGAAAAGATTCTTTTTGTTTGGTCCATATGACTTATAAACAACTTAAAGAAAGGGAAGGAACGTCTTCCTTTATTTGATAGCCACAGACAGTCAAAGAAACTTATAAACTGATACGAGCACACTGTATAAATTGTGAGAGAGCCCCAAAAAACTATGCAGGGTACAGAGTTCATCTAATTCAGTTTCAAATACTCGCTTAAGAAGAGAAAAATAAAGAAGGGAAGGGAAAAAAGGAGAGGGCAACACCTCAAATTCTTAGAAAATATTTTAATTAACTTTCTGCCTGTTTTCTACAATCTCCTGTTCCAAGGGAACAAACACCCCCACTCCCAAATTCAAATATCTGAGGAGGCAAGAGTAAGAAGAAAGAAAGCTCATCCGGATAACTCCCTCGTTCCAACATGGCAAAGACCCAATGAACCAAGAGAAAGCTAACCCACACTTCAAAGGCGCCACAGGGAAATGTTGAAACTTCACTTTGGATATACTATTAAAAGCCATAAGGAATCACGAAATTCCTGCAATAAAAGTCCAAGCTTTTTCCCTTTTTTTTCTTGGAATATTACCTCGCAAGGGCCGGGACCTTGGGTCGCTTGGGCTCGGGGTGCAAGCTGTCGCCATCGCCAGCGTCCAACCCGCGCTTCTCCCTTGTCATCGTCCCTTGCCGCTCGTACCTGCTAGGCCGCTGCATACTGAAAGCCCCCGACCCCCAAACAAAAACCTCGATCCCCGAAATCTGCGACAAATCCCGGCACGAACAGCCCGGTATTACCCAAAACAAAGACGAGGGAAGAAGTAATCAAAGCTACGAGAGGGAGAAAAGGTTGAACTGTCGGCCCGCCGAAGCGACGAGAGATCTGAAACGAAAAAGATCGATGGCAGAGGCGAATTGTGGAGATCTCGCGCGAGCGAGGAAGATAGAAGAAGAGTAATCGGAAACAACGGCGGCTGCAATTGGCCGGAAGGGGTTTTGTTTTATTGGTTGGTCTTCGCTTTATAGCATGGCTTTTTCCTACTCCGTGGACTGTCACCCGCTTTAGTCAGTTCGGGACAGATAAGGGGGAACCGGTGGACCCTATCTCCTGGGCCACCTTCGCTACGGTGCAAAGAACGGTGTCGAAAGGGGTACCGATGAACAGGTAGGAGACTGTTTCTGATTACTTTACATCAGAGCATTCTTTTTTGACGGCTAAATAAATAAGAGCAATACTTTCTCTACCCGCCTCAACGTACCCGAATCGATTGGCCGTGTGGGTTATTCGAGCGGGCCCATGGTGAGACTGCCGGTGACATGAGGCGTGTAACTTTGCTGAGTGTTGCTGTCGGTCCCGGTACGAGCCCGAAATCGAAGTACTTGTTTGAGATAATCACGGGAGAGACACGTGTGGCTCATTACGAGGATACTGTTCGCTGATTAGTGTGGCACAGCTAACCCTCGAGATAGGGACAAAGACGAGGAAAAGAGCGAAGGCAGACGGTGAAGTGAACTGTTTGGTATGGAGAGTACCGCACCCAACACGACGGCGCCACTCCAATGAAGTCGGCCCACGTGTATTTCCAAGGCTAATAATTCTTAAACATCTTATTTACTTGCGAGATGTATATATATATATATGTCTACAGAACTCTAAAATGAGCATGTAAAGTTTTTTTTATATTTATTTTCCATAATTAATCGACCATAGAAAAGAATGTAGAACAAAATCTAAGCAGCAGTATTGATAGATGTGGTTGACAGAAGATTGAGTCAGCATCACACAGTACTGATAGATGTGATGACCACACATACACACCTATCTACGGCATAACGGACACCACAAACTGCATTTCTATTGCAAAATCACACCAAAAATCCAGAGGTCGTGAAGTTCCACAGGATATTAACGTTAAATGTGCTACTTGTCCTATGCAGAAATTTGGTCAAAATGGTTTGGCGCTATCAAGACAAACATTTCGACACAATTAAATCAATATTTGAACCACATTATACCAACAAAAACACTATAATCCAACTATTTAGGGTCAATTATGTGAATTATTTCCCATCGTTGACCTCTGAGTGTAATCAATAAACAATAAGGTAAATACTTATAATACAATCCACATAATTGAGGTGAGAGGAAAGAAACATGCAAAAAAGCAAAAAAGATAAAGATAAAAACGATCTCTGAGCTCCGACTTGATGGGCACCAAGTCTCTTTGCTTGAAGTTTGAGCAATTTTACCTGAAGGCAGAATGAATCTGGTGAATTAAGAGAGACGAAAACTACTGAACAACATAGATCAATAAAGAGAGACCAAAACACTTGGGTAAAGATTTGCCAAATAACCAAATGGAATAAGGCCGGCAAAAACAAAGACTAGTGGTCTAAAACTCAATGGAATTAGCACGGCTTACAAGTTTCAACAAGAATAAACTGATTTATCTTTTTGATGTCTAAAACTTGCTCAATATCAGACATGATACGGTTTAGACAACAATATCTTGAGGGTTAGTGGTCCACAGTGGCAATAGCAAATACCTGAGACCACTTGCTAATGCGGCAATTAAACATTCCGAGAAAAACTGCGAGTGAATCGGTGATCCTTCTTTATGCTTTAGCCAAAACACAAAAGATCAATAGTTCAACTTAGTCAGCATGAATCCTGACCCTTTCTGGAAATGTCATGTGCCAACATAGTGAATCAGTGTATATTGTGTCCCATTTCGATTTCCATTTGTGACAAGTTGAAGTCCCACCTACTGAATTGCCATTCTAGTTTGTCTTTCGTATTTCCTGAAAAAGACATGTTCCAACATGAAACAATTTAGCGTATACTTTTGATTTCAGACTAATTACATATTACCCCTTATAGATAGCTACCTTTAGCATCTCAGTCCCTACACTTCCAAAATTTATATTGACATCGCTATAATTACGAAAGTAAAATATCTAAGTCAATTTACCCACACACCATTAATTTTACTAATAGAAACATGAAAATAAAGAGCAAAAAGGTAATCTTAATGTTCCAGTTGGTGGCGGTGAACGGCGATGCCGCGGGTAGCTGTTGTGGATGAGGAGAGCGACGATGAGAGATAAGGGTCGCTCTGCATCTGCATCGACGCCGACGCAATTGCCGAGCGAGGAAAGGGTCACCGATGCAAATGTAAAGCGACGCTACTCGGCATATGCATCGATGACCCTTTCGCTCGGCAACTACATCACGCCGACGTAGATGTAGAGTAGCGCCGCTTAGCATCTGCATCGACGGCCTTTGCAGATGCAGAGTGATGTTGCTAGGCAACTACATCAACGCCAACGTAAATGTAAAGCAACGTCACTTGACAACTGCATCGACGTCGACGCAGATGCAGAGCGACGTCACTCGGCAACTGCGTTGGTCGCTCTACATTTTGCGTCGGCACCGACGCAGATGCAAAGCGATGCCGCTTTGCATCTATGTCAACGCTGATACAGTTACCGAGCGACGAAAGAGCCACCAATGCAGATGCCGAGTGGCCCTTTCACCACTCAACAATGACATCGATGCCGACACAGATGCAAAGCGGCTCTTACCTCTCACCGCTACTCTCCTCATCCACAATAGCCACCCACAACCCCCAACAATGCTACCATCTGCTACCACCGACGTCATCCACCATCATCGAATAGAATGCTAAAATTACCTTTTTGTCTTTTATTTTCGTATTTTCGTTGATAAAACCAACAACGTTATGGTAAATAAACCTAAATGTTTTACCTTCGTAACTATAGGGATATCAACAAAACTTTTTAAAGTATAAGGACTGAGATGCTAAAGGTAACTAAATACAAGGGGTAATATGTAATTAGTTCTTTGAATTGTTAAGACATATAAACACAATACATTTATATAAAAGGTATATGATTGCAACTTGGGCATGAAGATGCATAATATTTCTCAAAAGATTATTTATGTTGAACCATTTTTGTTATCCAATTTGCGATCATCAAGGTCCACAAACAAACATCTAAAAGTAATACATTGAGAATCACGATAATCAAAGTGACAAATGAGACAAACCTTCATGTTATGAGGCAAGAGAATTAATTGCTCAAGTCCCTTAGGCACCCCTTCCTTCTTCTTAAACATCACCTTCTCCTTGGCCTTCTTGAAGTCTGCATGAGTTACCTGAGCATAAGAAGATGTAGCTACAAATTACTGAGATATGTAACTGAGGGCACTCTGGGAATGCAAGATAAAGCAAATGGGTATTAGTTTAAACTCGCAATCCAATGCAGGTCAAATTCAACTAGCCGGTCCAACCACTAAAGACGTGTAGTCCAACTCAAACTAGTCAAGTGAGAGCGTCTCTTAAAAGAAGACTAGTTAATGTTCCATTTGCTGGGTATGTCCCTACCATATCAGATTTGTCAAACTTAATATGCACCAAGCCAAGGATAATATTCAAGTATTTGATGATCTTGTTTGAAAAACCTTTGATTAAAACAAAAGTTTGAAAACCATCAGAATCCATATCAACAATATTAGTTTTGAATTATTCATATTGTTTCTTATCAACTATCCGATCCAACATGTGCCCAAGAGCAAAAATTTTACTTATAAGCCGAACCAGATTCTTTTACGTTGAACTGACCTTATTCAGTTTATATTTTACTTTTTAAGTTGAATTTTTCTTTATTTCATTATTTAGGGCTTTGAATGATTCTCTCCCAAATTGTCTCACTTCTCAAGGCTATGGAAGAGAATGGGGAAAAGGGAAACAAAGAACAGAGAATCAGAAATTAAGATGAGATCATGACATTTCCAAGAGCATGTATACATCCCAAACAAAAGGTATACAAGACCACAATAACAATTGCTGATAATATTAGTGTAATAACAAAAGCTTTATCTAACAATGACCTTCTATATAAAAGAATACAATTTTACATGTAAATATGTGACACACCTTCTTCCTACGCTCTCTTAAAGCAAGCAAGCCAGATTCAGTACAGATTGTCTTGATATCAGCTCCAGATAACTCGTCCTTAGTCATGACATTATTGGCCAGTGTCATTCTAGAGGTAT
>LVTN01003038.1:9646-25579 GCA_001649415.1 Musa itinerans
CACAAAATTACAAAACCCACCTCTTAAGCCTCTCTGCCTTCGTTCTCAAGAAACCTGAGAAGGCAGCTGCGTGGAGGAAGAGAAGAAGAGAGAAGGAAGAAGAGAAAAAAAGGGCGAAGAAGAAGAAGAGAAATTTGGGGGCTTTGAGGTTTTTTTGCTCAAATCTCCCCATTTGAGATCATAATCCTCAAAGGCAAGTGTTCTAATCCCATCCTATAAAAATATTAGTCTCTGTTCTCATATTGATTCTATATAATCTGAATGATTTATGCTTAGAACTCGATTCTTTCTCTTGTTAGACACAAAACCATGGATCTGGAATTTTTTGGTAAACTGACCCCTATAGACTATTTCAGCCATAATTTCTATCACCAAACGTGGATTTAGGCAAGACCTTATTTGTTTAAAATTAGACTCCTATACCTTTCTTCTGACACTGATATTGAAAATTTTGGACTCCGAACACTTACCCAAACTTCTATTTCAAATGAGCCTATGGATGCTGCAAAAGAGGGATCGAAATTTCTGACCTTTCGATACTAAAATGCCTATAAGTTCGTGTTGGTAATTCTGATTTATACCAAACTAACTTCATTTGAAACTAGACTTGTAGACCTTTCTTTTGATTTATAGATTGAAAAAAATTGGAATCCAAATGCCTATCCTGTTATCTGTTGAATCCGACCCTATAAATTCTGTAAAACAGTGATTTTGTTTTTGACCTTTGGTTACTAAAACAATGGTAACTCCTTATTGGAAATATTTATTCGCACAAAACTTATTTCATCAGAAGTTAGATTAAAATATCTTTCCAATGATATATTTTTTGAGTAAATTGGAGCATGATTGATGGGCTAAATCATCTGTTTAATGTGCCTATCAAATTCTGTCAGAAATCGAGCTTTCGTCAATTTCACATATTCTGTTTCATTCGTTGGAAATAGATTTCATTCAGTTCCCTGCACTCAATTGGGGCTTATATTAATACTTGAATTCTGGTTTGCTCTTGTCTATAAATTATTTATATTCTTGAAATATATTATGTAATGGTTATGCTATATCACATTGACTCATATAGGCACATGTATATTCCACTGTTCCGCATTTGCTTTCGATATGTGCCTATTCCAGCTTCATTCCTTTAGATATTGAATTCATCTAACCTTCTTATTTGAAATAAGCTATATATGATTGCTTGGAATCCATGTGTACTCTTGCTTTCATTGCCTGTCAAATCTGAATACATTTGTGAGAGATTATTGCTTGCATCGTATTGACTCGTAAAGGCACATGTACATTTTGTTGTTCCGCATGTGCTTCCGGTATGTGGTATTTATTGTTCACACTGCCCTTTTGTACTCTGGTGTTGTGGGATAATGTGAACCTTTACCAGAAATGGTAAAGGGAGTTATGCATAGAGCCTATGATGCTCTGCCGGCCCCCTATGACTTCACTCAGACATGGGTGGATGGAGCTCCCAAATGTGGGAGACTTATGTTTGGTGGTCATTTAGAAATGGATGTACCATATTATGTTATGGTCCCACTTCACCTTCTATATATTTGATATGATATCCAGAGCTTTGGTTATATGTTTGTATACATGCTTTGGATAAGAATGATATGAATGCAATGTCAAATACAACGTTTAAGCTTCTGTTTCATATTTGTACTTCAATATGTTCCGAAATGCTTCTTATGCTTCTGAAATGCTTCATTTGCCATTGATAAACTTTGAAACGTTTCATTTGTTATTGATATGCTTCGAAACATTTCTTTTGTCATTGTTATGCTCCGAAAGGTTCCATATGTCATTGATATGCTTTGGAACATTTCATATGCTATTGATATGCTCCAATTACTCTATGCTCCATTTGTTTTGGAACCAAATATGTTTCGATTGAAATGACACATATGATTTTGTATCTAATGAGATGGTATCCTTGAGAATTCTTGTATTCTGCCTTGCATTATGATATTCTGAATATGCTTTGTCACTTGCTGAGCTATTTTTAGCTCACTCCGTTGTTGTCTAAATTTTTCAGGATAGCTTGTCGCTTGCTTAAATGTTAAAATTGGGCTGAGGTAGTGGAAAGCTAGAAGATTTTGGACAGATCTTTATTAGTATATATGTTTTTGTTGTATAACCACACTCTACATCTAATGAAATGTTGACGGTGAATCTAAACTTGTGGATTTTGTATAAGTTTAAAGGACCTCTCATGTTTAGGATTCTGGAATGTTTAGTTTAATTCGTGTAATGATATGAACTTATGGTAAACGTTGGTTTTGTGACTGTATAGACTCCCACACTTATGAATTTATGTTGTGGTTATTATTTTGGTGAGCTGGGTTTAGATTTTATGAATCATCGAGTGATATGTTGTATGTTATAAACTGCACAGGGTTTATGAATTTGTGGATTATAGAAGTGAAATTTTGATTTGAATGTTTTCTTAGTAACCTCAAATGTGTATTGGATCTTGGATGGATTTGTGTTGAAATTTTTTTAATATTATCGATATTTTGAGGGGTCTGATAGCAAGTCTTGTTGATTATTATGTTATTGTTGTATAAGCATATTTTGTATGTAATGAAATGTTGTTGATGAATGAAATGGATATACCATGTAAAAGTATTAGAAGATCTCTCTTATTTAGAATTTTAGAATGTTAAGTCTAGTTTACGATGATATGAACTTGTGGTAAATGGTTGGATTTCTGATTGTATGAATTGTGTAGCATGTGGATTTGTAAGTATTGTTAATGTTTTGTTAAGTTGGCTTGGGTTGCCACAAATGTGAATTATCGAGTGATAATATGATTATATACTGCACAGGTTTTATAGATGTGAATTTTATTGAATGTTTTTCAATGTCCTCAAAAGTTAGTTTGGATCCTGGATTGGTTTGCGATGAAAATTTTAATTTTATCAAATTTTTTTTTAGGGGCGTGACATTCACAGGTTTAGGAGATAACCTTTACAATTGCTCACCCCTCTCTTAAACTTCACCCAACACTTAGAGCCTGAGAGGAGTTCTCATAATATTATAATAATGTTTTCTTTCTTTTTTTTTTGTCAATTCTTACGTTAAACGAGCAAGGATAAGTGAAGTTTTTATAGGCCCCAAATGGATTCATATTTGGAGCCAAAAATTTGAATCTCTAGGATTTCGAGGTATTAGCGGTACCATCGCTAGTCAATTTTGACACTAAGCGGTGCTACTGCCTAGTTTGGCAGTACTACCGCTTAGCACACTGACACTGGGTGGTACCACCGCCTAACATAGTCTGGGAGACTGTATCTGGGTGGTACCACCACCTAGTTTGGGTAGTACCACCACCATACCCCACTATAGGACATTGAATGAGCCAAATAATAGGTTCAACTCAACCTTGATTTAAGCCCAATTGGCTCATAATTGAGTTAGTATTGGTTTACCCCAATATTGACTTAAATAAAATTAAACTAAATTGATCTAGACAAATTATTACAAAGCACAGATCATATATTGTTTGGCATGTCATTGGGTCTTCCAGTGCTTCGTCCGATCCTTCGGTGTATCGTCCTCTCCATCGGCGTATTGCCCAATCAGCATGTTAACTCCTGCAACTTCCAATCTCCTTGGTGCAATGTCCGATCCTTTGACCCGATTCCCGAACTCACGGCATGAAGTCCTTCTACCAGCACGTCAACCAATCCTCTGACCCGACATCCAATCTCTTAATATATTTAACTATGACCCAACGTTTGATTCATCCTACTTTAATCAATTTTCCTCTCCTTGATCGAAGCTAGTCCTACGTCACTCAAAACCCATATTATATCACAAACTCATCAATAAATTTCATCATCAAAATCTAAAATTTAACATAGATGAGATCTAATAAGAGCCAATGAGATATTAATGGGTAGAGACCTACTAATCTAAGAGGCTTGGGTAGTTGGATAGAGATCCAATATCCAATAGGGTAGGATCCATTAGGGTTAAGTTGACAAGGGGCCTCTATAAATAGGAGGAAACCAAAGGGCCATAGGCTAGACCCCATTTTTGGCTGCCACCTCTTATTCTCCTCTCCTCCTCTCCTCCTCAACCTGTAGCTCCTATTTGGGGTGTGTGGATAGCAGAAAAGCCGGCCCCTTCTTGATTGCGTGGTGTGCGCAATAAGGAGATTTGAGTAATAATTTGAGGAGCATCTTCGTAGCCCTTGCCATGTGAATCATTGCTAGAGATGAGGACAATTGATCTTGTTCATCTTCTCCCACATATCTATAGGAATTCAGGGATATACGATCTCCCTAGGTAACACAATCTTCTTATACATGAAGTTTTTCGGTTTCACGGGTTTTTATGCACCAATCTTTCCATGACAATAAGAGACCAATTTTTATGTAAAAATCTATGATTTTTATTTTCTGTTCTTTATGATGTTCCTAGATTTTCCATCAACTATAAAGTATTACACCAATTATGACCAACACAACAACATCAGCTTGTTCTCAGTTAACCTGTGTTTCCTATAGAAGGAACAACTTAAAAGGTCATTTTCAAAAGCAAGTGACATAAGTAGTCATGACCATGGCCATGCTTGACACTTTTATAATTCCAGCTAATGACTTTCATGTAGAAATAAAGAGGAATGGGAAGTAAGATGAATCATTAGTAGAAGTATACGACCTCCAACCTCTAAAATTTTTGCACTTCACAACCAAGAAAATTGTCTTGGTATTAATAACTATGGTTCCCTATGACTGAGAAGAGGTCTCTATAGAAGAATCCTCATATTGAAGCTAGACATCAAAGCTATCAACTGCAAGAGACTCCATATCCATTGGTAAAGCCTAGGTTCCAGACTATGCAACACAGGTCCAATCCTCTACCCAAAAGTGGTTGAGAAAGAAGATCTCTCATTCAAACATTTGCCACGAGGGGACAAGGAAGCTTGTGGCGAGTTAAGGGGGGGAAGAGAGGACTGCAACCTTGGATAATAAATCTTAGAGGAGACATTGGGTATATCAAGAGGCAGCATCGAGGAAGATTATCCATATTCCAATCTGCTAGTCCTTCTCTATTAACTTAATAGTGTTGTAGCGATCTCTTCTATCAATCATCTTTTTATTCCTATAATCTAATTTGTCCATTACCTTCTTGGTTTCAGTGTCCCCTTCTCTGATTGCTCGTCATGACCAAATATGCGCTCCATTGATGTCACGATCAATTCTTCATGGCTCCATCTAAAGATGATTCCCTTTTGCTTCTCCTTCTAACCATTTATCTCTTCTTGGTTTTCTCTTTCTATAATCTCTCTCTTTGGTTTTCTCTCTAGTAGTTTCTCTCTCTAACAAATCTTCTTTTTTTTTTAATTCTCTGAATCAGAAACTTCTCTTTTGTTTCTCTAAACTTGCTATGATATTATGTTAGAAAATTTTTTCGAGATGTGATGGGCATTAAGAAATAATAGAGAAGTGATAATAGAAAAAGAGAATAGAGGAGACCCGTTAGAACTAAAATTCATATTAAACATAATATTTTTATAATCTGAGACCCCAGATCTAGTTCGTCTTTACTCCTTTCTTATATGTAAAATCCTATATTTATAGATGGGTTAATCTAAAACTTTGACTTTGATTATGAGGACTTCTATCTTGACTAATACTCTTAAATAAGAATCCTATATAATTATAAAGTTTAAGTTAATATCCTGACAAGATATACGAATCAGATTGTGAAACCAAGACAAATTTGCAAATTTTTTATCTGTTCTTCTTGGGGAATAAACTTCATTTATACATAATGAAAGAAAATTAATTTTCCTCTATTAGCAATAGCATCAATGTCATAGTGCATAGACTTTAATTTTGTCTCCCTGTATTTACATTTCCATTTCGAATTACTGAAAATCAAGGTGATGAATTTAGGATTGTAGTCGACATCTATTTCTAGCTTCTTACATTTGCAGGCTATGGGTAGCTTCTAACATTTAGGATTCTTCAGTATTTAGTGAGCTTTACGAGTATTTATGACTTTCAGCGTCTTGGACATAAAGTGGATACCACAATTAATTCCATAATGGACAGCTGAATTATTATCTACTGGCATCTTCAGGGCTGCCAACTTTTCATAATTAACCTCGCAAATCACCCAACTTTGCTGCTGTTCCAAGCAATTATTACCGCGACCACTTTTGCTCGACCCAACACATCGTTTGCGTCTCGCTTTAATTATTGTGCACAATGCGACCTAGATCTTGTTTTGGCCGCTGTTATCTCGACATGCCTTGCATCCATGCCAAAGGCTCCTATTCTCTACGAGCTGGACTTGCAACTTATCTCAACAAGTAGGCAAATTAGACGGAATAAGCCAAAGAGAAACACACACACACACACAGAGGTGATCATGCAGTCACTTGGGAATCGATTCTCTCTTACTGCTTTCTCTATAAGCCTCCTCTCATGGATGATATTACAAAAGTTATTCTCTTGCGTGGTGGCGACTAAGATAAAGAAGATGCTCGTCCGTCACTGCTAAACGATTCGCGCTTTCATTGTCGCAAGGGAATTCCCGATGGCATGTTACAGCTTGCCTTCATCAGCATGAAATGAAATAGTAAAGAAAGACGATTAAGCGGAAAGAGAAGAAAGAGAGGGAAGGGCAGAAAGGCATGAAGATAGAGAAGGAGCTCCTCCATCCTAGCCACCCCCAACACAGGCTCAAGGTGGAGTACACCGAGACACCATTCTGCTGCAACGGCTGCAAGGAAGCAGGCATCGGTCTCAAGTACAAATGCGACGAGTGTGAGTTCGACCTCCACAAGACCTGCGCCCTCGCGCCGCCGGCCATAACTCATTCCTTCTACACCAAATGCGACTTCCGGCTCCACGTCCGGCCTCCCGGTGCAGCGACGAGGGTGTGCGACGCGTGTGGGAAGGAGGTACTGGGCTTCGTCTACCACTGCGCCAGATGTGGATTTGATCTCCATCCCTGCTGTGCAAACCTGCCGCAACGCCTGGACGACGGGGACGGTCACCAATTCCATCTTTGCCTGAAGCTTTCCGGCCCTGCCTGTCACCGCTGCGGGTCCAAGGGGAAGGGCTGGGCCTACAGGTCCACTTGCAAGAACTACAACCTTCATGTGTCCTGCGTCAAGGAGCTGCTTGTGGAGAGCTGGGAAGCCATCTATCTGAGCTGTGATCGCAAGAACAAGACGACGACGATGACGACGGAGGTCATCGGAGCCAGGACGATTCCTAGCCTTCGAGGAACGATGCAAAACTACCATCGAGGGGGATCGGTGGGAAAGGTGAGGAGATGTTGCCAGATCGCGATCACCGCGCTTCGCATTATCATCTCAGCTATACTTGGTGATCCCACGGCAATTATTGCGGCTGTCGTAGGGACGCTGATGTCCAAGTAGCCAGGGATACGCGATGGAACGTTACTCTAAGTTTGCCGTCGCCAAAAGGGTGTTTCTGTCGTCCGCCTCTCTTGGCCCATGTCATATCTTACGCAAAAGGCGTAACTGTAAGTTCGCCGTCCTCATTCTGTGTGCTTGCGTAATATGGTGTGCATATGTATATTCTAATTAACAAAATATAACATTTAAATATGTGTAATATATATATATATACACATATATATATATATATTCGTGAAACTCTATTATGTGCTGAGGATGATATAATTTAATAACTAATATACTGTATATTATATCTGACATTTGGTTGTTGGATAAAAGTCACATCATCAAATATTTTTTTTGGTAAGTAAAACTAAATGGATTAATTATAAATTTTATACAAATTAACTTTGTCTACCTAAGGTATAGACTAAAGTCTAATATCTCTTAGAGCAATCTAGTAGAGTGCACCCCACCTCAAAAAGGTAAAATGATCTCACTCCATTAAACTCATCTCCAAGAGTAGTCAAACAAAAATGTAGTCATGATTATACATATTATCCCAGGTTATGACTCCTTACTGTAGTCAATAAATAAAATGTTATGTCCAAACATGCCTAGACTACATGTAAGTACATCACATTATTAAAATAGGTAACTACGAGATATATACAATTCTTCAATATCATTCTTGAGATTATTAATTAACAGCAAAATTGAATATAATAAAAATATCTTTCTCTCTTTGTGTGAAGTGCTTCATTTTCATACCATGTTCTATATATGATCTTGAGTCACTAAGAATCTCTATTAGAAGCTGTGCATTATTTGTGTTTCGATACTCAAATATTATACTACATCTTTCCTTCCAAATCCACCAAATAGTGCACCTGAAAGCAACCTTTGCCAGTTGTATAAAAGGCCCTTTTCTTGAGAAGCTTTGTATGAGTTATCCTAGTTCTTGATGCAAATTTGGCTACAGTACCGTATTGAGTTCAAATCTCTACAGAATCTTCTTCCATATTTAATTAGTATATTCACAAGCAAAATATATGTGGTCAACACTTTCTTCCTGTTGCATACAAAGGGAGTATCAGTTAACTAGATAAATACCTCTTCTCTTCTTATTATCCATTGTAGGTAGTTTGACAAGAAGGGCCAGTCATATATGCATAAGAAATGTCTCTATGAGCCTAGTCGATCCCATGTCCAACTACTTGGGATCCACTTGTTGTTCCTTTGCCTGATTTGATTTCATGTTAATATAGCACTAAATTTACCATTATCATGAGGAATGTCTCTAAAGAGTTATTCTTGATTAGAACATATGTAATAGTCGATCAAAATGATAACATTTCAAGAGAAGTAGGATTAGGAAGGCACTAGGTGCCGTTAGTAATGAACTCAGAAACCTTCCAATCTTTGGGTGCCCCAAGATCTCTTCATACTTTATCACTATATAATTGAAATATATATTTTTCATTCATCTAAGGATCATACCACATATTAGTGTTGGATCCAGAGAAGATTGCATAGGAAATAATGTTTAAAGAGCCAATTCTTTGCCTTCAAAATTTCTTTCCAAGCAACAGAATGAAATGTTTTCGTTGAAACTTCCTAGATTGATTCCTTGGATAGGTACTTAACAAAAACCCATTGTGACCATAAGGAATATTTGTTTTGTAAAAGATTTCATAATTTCTGTACCAAACATGCTTTATTCCAATCTTGAATATTTCTCAAGTTCAACCCCCCTTCATATTTCGGTTTGCAGATGTTATTCCAATTTGCCATATACATTGTCTTACTATCTATGTCATTCCAAAAGAAGTTTATAAATAGCTATTTAATATCCTAGAGAAGTCCTATAGGCAAAACAAATGCATTAGACTAATAAATAAAGTAAGAGTACAACACAGATTGGATGAGTTCAAGTCGTCTTGCTTTTGAAAGAAGTCGATTTTTCCATAAGGAGATTCTATTCTTTATTTTCTGTAGAATAGGCTTATAGTAGAGTTTTGTGAATGCCAGTGGATATGATTGGGAGACCCAAATAAGGAACTAACAGACATCTCTCACTAACACCCAAAGTGTGTGCAATAAAATTCTTATCTTTAATGCAAGGACTCATATAGACTTTACTCTTTGTATGATTTAGCTGAAGGCTAGAAACTATACCAAAATCTTTCAAAATAGTAGCCAAATATTTAATAAATAATAAATTAATATTGATGTATGAGAAGAAGATTAAATTAATATTAGAACGTTATCATATGTAGCCTTGATCTCAATTTTAAAACAGATAGTTTTAATTTCTAATTTTTAAAAATTAAAATTTAAATCGAATGTTGAATTCGATTCTAGTTTGAGTTGTCAATTTTTCTTTTTTAATTTTAATTTTAAATTAAATTATAATCTAAAATAATAATAATTTATATTTTTATTTTTAAGTTTTTTATCATAATACTACTTTGAAAAGTGGATGTATTTTAGTATATATCAATGAGTCTAATGATATAAAAATTAATAAAATTATCCATTGCTATAAGTGTTGGATGTCCCGATTATTCCTTCTGTTAGTCATAGGTGCCTAGCAAGCCAATCATGTAACTGATGGCACATGTGACTTGACACAAAATCTTTTTGCTTATTATATTATAACATTTATCACTTTATATTAACTATTACATATATGCATGTATATATTGTGATATTCTTTGATCTGTGCAATGGAAATCGGATCGTGATGAGATCATGATAATGAGACCGATTCACCTTTAAACACAGATCCTAAATAATCCCGGTCATAGGTTACTCGAGAGGGACATCGAGATAACTGAACAGACCGATGTGCTGTATACCCATCCATATGATGGATGCAGTTCACCTCATAGCTACTCGTGTGGGGACTCTAGGGATATAGTACAAGTGCTCATTGGAGAATGAGTTCACTGATTGATCCACTTACGAAATACTGGATGGTTGATGATGCCTTATTGTTAGACAGCGATTTCATGATCCCAATGGTGTATCTGGTCCTTAGACTTGAGATACCAAGGATGTCCTATATGAATGCTCCATTCTTTGATAACGGACTTATAGGTTTGGATGTCCCAAATCTAGTACAATTGGTCATTGGGAGTGATAGTCGACCTTACGAGGGCTATTGAGTGTCGATAGAGGATCATCCACTCTCGGCGTCATTAGAGGAATATCCCATGTGTTCTTGCTCAAACAAATCCCTGACCAGGTTCATTCAAATTGAGAGAGAAAGAGTTCTCTAGGAGAATCCGATCAGAGCGAGACTTGAGTAGAAACCGTATGAGTCTGACAGCACCATGCCCGATATACGGTCTTTGGGATATTAACTGTATCGTCTAGGGATTATGGCGTAGTGGCCTAGTATGTCCGTAGTCGATGAGTCGAGTGAATTATTATGGAGATAATAATTCACTGAGACAGAAGGAGTTCTAACAGGTATGACTCACGGCCAGCTCGATATTGGGCCTAGAGGGTCACACATATATGGTAGGCGTTGCGATGAGTAGAGGTTCGGATATGAGATATCCGCGCGGAGCCCCATCTTATTGGATATCCAATAAGCTCCTGAATTATTGGATCCTTGGATGAGATCCAATAAAAGCCCATAGGAGATTATTAGATAGAGATCCACTAATCTAAGAGGCTTGGGTGGTTGGATAGAGATCTAATATCCAATAAGGGAGGATCCATTAGGGTTTGATAAGGGACCTCTATAAATATGAGGGATTCAGTGGTTCATAGGCTAGAGCATTTGCTTACCTAGAGGAAGATGCTTGACCTCTTTCACCCTCTCCTAGAGATCTGTGAGAAAATAGGGATATATGATCTCCCTAGGTAACACAATATATTCTATACGCAGTATGTTTCACGGATTTTTGTGCACCAATCTTCGCACGACGACAAACATCTTTTTGGAAAATTGAAGATTTTATTTTATTTTTGTTCTTCCGCTATGCATGTGATGTTGCCCCCAAGATTTTCCAATAGTGGTCCTAGAGATCTGTGAGAAAATAGGGATATATGATCTCCCTAGGTAACACAATATATTCTATACGCAGTATGTTTCACGGATTTTTGTGCACCAATCTTCGCACGACGACAAACATCTTTTTGGAAAATTGAAGATTTTATTTTATTTTTGTTCTTCCGCTATGCATGTGATGTTGCCCCCAAGATTTTCCAATAGTGGTATTAGAGCAAGGTTGTTCGTGTGAAGAATTTTGACGTCAAAATCATTGATGCAAAAACAAGGAAGGGCAGCAATAGTTGTTACCCTTGATCTACGTGCCTATAGCCACCTGCAGCGGTAGCCGCAGCTAGGCAGCACAGCGCCGGCGCATGCATAAGCGCTGTGCCTATAGTAGCAAGCTTGCGACCGGCGGCCGCTACGCCCGCGGGCAAAGGCGCCGTGGGGCAGCGGCGCCTACGGACGCTTCTCTCACGGGGTGAGGCACCATAGGGCAGCGACGCCTGCGGTCGCTGCTCCCGCGGGCAAAACTCCCCCGTAGGGGCGACCGCCCGGCGGGGCAGCACCGCCCGCGGGGGCGCCCACCTGTAGGGGCAGCGCCGCCAGCGGGCGTGCCACCTGCAGGCGAGGGCAACGCCCCCACCCTCCACCGCACAACCTGCCGCCGGTAGGGTGGCGGCAGCGACGGCAACAGCATCAGGGGAAAGGGAGAAAGGGGCTTAGGGTTTTCTGGGCAAAAGATAGTTTTGCCCCTCAGAATTTGAGAAATTCCCTGTTCTGTCCTTTTGTCCAAATTACAAAAATACCTCTCAAAATTTAGAAAATTCCTAACATGTCCCTGATTTCAAAAATATTAATTAATTAAAAATTTAATTGATTATTATTTTTATTATTATCTAGTAGTCCTACATGATGATGATTTATACATATGATGTATGATGTGTGGACGGATGATCATGGATCGTGTGATGTTTGTACTTGTGATTATTATTATTGGGGCTTGTGAGCCTCCATTATACTTCTCATTTATTGTCGGACATGCGTGCCTATGATTAAGTTGTAATCACATGAGAAGGCATAGCGGGAGTGTGAATGCGATAGCGAGACCCACGAGATGGACGATCGTGATGCATGAAGATGCATTGAGCAACGGAACTGACAAGGACGAGATGGATGATCATATGGCATGGAGATGCACCGTTGTACACATAGATCTTGATGTGAGTGATTAGGCCTACTGGCTCGGGCCTAATCACATTAGGTTGTGGTCCATGATCATCTAGTGTGATTGCTTATACATATACTAAATATGTATATATATATTTGCATCCGATGTAGATATATATTAAATATGTATATGTGTGACATGTCATATTAGGAGACCAAATCATAAAAACTCCTCTCTCGATACTATTAAGTTGGTAAACGTAAGGTAATTAGATTGACCCACATGGCCTTTCATCGTTATAGGTAGGAACCGATTCCCGATGTAGGTTGAGTTGGTCGAGTCCCTCGAGGCTCATCTATATCGCGATTCACTATCTTACCTACGACAAAGAGATGTCATCGGTGACCTGAGGATATGGTATGCTTGGTCGAGCCCTCGAGGGTACCTCATCAAATCAAACTCCATCTTATAATGATGGTGTTGACTTAACCGAACATCATAGTTGGTCGAGTCCCTTGAGACCATGGTGATTTGGAGGCTGAACAGGACGAGAATCATAAGGAGTTATGATCGACAAGAGTTGCCTACCTTTTAGGTTTAATGTGATTGGTCAAGTCCCTCGAGGTTACACTAAGACGCTGAATAGATCCAGATCCCCTCTAGAAGTCTGCCGGAGACTTCCGTTTCACGTGTTGAGGGTGTCGCATGACTTGCTAGTCATAGGTGCCCAGTAAGCCAATCATATGAGTGATGGCACGTGTGACTTGATACGAAATCTTTTTGCTTATTATATTTTTGCATATATAACTTTATATTAACTATTGCATATTTGCATATATATATTGTGATGTCCTTAGATTTGTGAAATGGAAATCGGATCGTCATGAGATCATGATAATAAGATCGATTCACCTTTAAACATAGATCCTAAATAATCCCAGTAATAGGTTACTCGAGAGGGACACCGTGATAACTGGACAAACTGGTGTGCTGTATACCAATCCATATGATGGATGTAGCTAGTTTCATAGCTGCTCATGTGGGGACACTAGGGATACGGTACAAGTGCTCATTGGAGAATGAGTTCACTGATTGATCTGCTTACGGAATGCTGGATGGTTGATGATACCTTATTGTTAGACAATAATTCCGTAGTCCTAGTAGTGTATCTAGTCCTTAGACTTGAGATACCAGACTTATAGGTTTGGATGTCCCAGATCTAGTACAGCTGGTCATTGGGAGTGGTAGTCGACCTTACGAGGACTATTGAGTGTCGATAGAGGATCATCCACTCTCGACGTCATGAGAGGAATATCCCATGTGTTCTTGCTCAGACAAATCCCTGGCCAGAGTTATTCAGGTTGAGAGAGAAAGAGTTCTCCGAGAGAATCCGATTAGAGCGAGACTCGAGTAAAAACCGAATGGGTCTGACAGCACCATGCTAGATATATGATCTTTGGGATATTAGATGGATGAGGGACTATAGGTACACGGTAATTGAGGACTGACAGGTCCAATGGATTGGATTCCCCTATATCGTCTGGGGACTACGACGTAGTGGCCTAGTACATCCGTAGTCAATGAGTCAAGTGAATTATTACAGAGATAATAATTCACTAAGTTAGAAGGAGTTTAGATTGGTATGACTCACGACCAGCTCGATATTGGGCCTAGAGGGTTACACACATATGGTAGGCATTACGATGAGTCGAGGTTCGGATATGAGATATTCGTTGGAGCCCTTGTCTTATTGGATATCCAATAAGCCCTTGAATTATTGGATCCCATGGATGAGATCCAATAAGAGCCCATGAGAGATTATTGTATAGAGATCTACTAATCTAAAAGGCTTGGGTAATTGGATGCAGATCCAATACCCACTAGGGGAGGATCCATTAGGGTTTGACAGGAGACCTCTATAAAAAGGAGGGATTCAGAGCCTCATAGACTAGAGCCTTTGCTTGCTTCTCCTATTCTCCTCCCCCTCTCCACCTTAAAGTAGGCCTGGAGTTTTGAGGAGCGTTGTCGTAGCCCTGCCATGTGGATCACTGCTAGAGAGGTGGACGCTTGACCTCCTTCACCCTCTCCTAAAGATCTGTAAGGAAACAGGGATATACGATCTCCCTAGGTAACACAATCTACTCTATACGCAGTTTTAAGTTTCATGAATTTTGCACACCAATCTTCGCACGACGACGAACACCTCTTTGGGAATAGGGGATTTTATTTTCTTGTTCTTCCGCTGCGCATGTGATGTCGCCCCCTAAGATTTCCCAACACGGACCAATTGCTATATCAAGCCTAGGAGGTAGCAAATACGCATTTGTGTCGCCCCCAAGATTTCCCGACAGTGGTATTAGAGCCAAGTTGTTCGTGCGAATGATTGGTTTTGAACTATGCATATTGTGTTTAGGAAGGATTTTGACGTCAAAATCGTTGACGCAAAAATAAGGGCAGCCGCATTCAGCGGCAGCCGCAACCAAGCAGCACAACGCCGGCGCATGCGCAAGCACTGTGCTTGTAGCAGTCGACTGGCGGCCTGCTTGTAGCAGGCTTGCGGCCGGTGGGGCTGGCAGCTCGTGGGCTGAGACGCCACAAGGTAGCGGCGCCTGTGGCCGCTGCTCCCGTGGAGTGATGCGCCGCAGGGCAGCGACGCTTGTGGCCACTGCTCTCGTAGGTAAAAACTCTACAGGGGTGGCCACCCGGTGAGGCTGCACCGCCTGCGGGCGCTGCCTCGTGGGTAGAACCGCTCGCGGCGGGGGCGGCGCCCATAGGGGCGCCTGCCCGCGGGGGCGCCCAGCTATAGGGGCAGCGCCGCCAGCAAGCGTGCCGCCTGCAGGCGAGGGCAGCGACCCTGCCCTCCGCTGCACAGCCCACCGCCGGCAAGGTGGTGGCGGGGCAGCAGCGACAGCAGTAGCAAGAGAAAGAGGCTTAGGGTTTTCTGGGTAAAAGACAATTTTGCCTCTCGAAATTTGAGAAATTTCAATTTCTGTCCTTTGTCTAAATTATGAAAATAACCATAGAAATTCAGAAATTCCCTATAAGTCCCTGATTTCAGAAAATATTAATTAATTAAAAAATTTAGTTGATTATTATTTTTATTATTATCTAGTAGTCTTACATGATAATGATTCATACATGTGATGTTTGATGTGTGGACGGATGATCATGGACCATGTGATGTGTGTACTTATGATTATTATTATTGGGGTATACGAATCTCCATTATATTTCTCATTTATTGTCGGGCCTACATGCCTATGATTAAGTTGTAATCACATGAGGAGGCGTAGCGGGAGCGTGGATGCGATAGCGGGACCCTCGAGATCGACGATCGCGATGCATGAAGATGCATTGAGA
>LVTN01003039.1:8933-25565 GCA_001649415.1 Musa itinerans
TGAAGTTTCAAAGGCATAGATTTAAATATACTAATTACTTTTGAGTGTATCATTTCATGAAGTTCCGATGTGTTCATCGAAAGGCTTATTCTTGGACAATCATGACTAAAGATAATTTTATATTGTGTTATATATTCAATACATATATTCTTTTGCTAAAATGGAGGGATGAAAAATGACCTTTGATAAGGATATTAATGTTACTATTATTAATACAATTATTTTTGTTTAATTTTTTTAATTGTTATATCATGATATATATTGCAAACAAAGTATGATTAACGACACATATTAAAATGTTGATAATTTATTGATAGTTTTGTAATATACTACTTTTGTCTCAGATCAATTATGCATCAATATTCTTTATTCATAATTTTTCTTACTATTAGTTAGGTTGCACAAATTAAATTTTAAATCCCAATCTTTTCTTTGGGATGGGGGTAAATTTTATCTTATTAATGATGATTTCAGACATAGTCATGCGGAAGCATTTGTTACAAAAGTACATAAAAAATTATTGATAAAAAAAGTTGAAAAGTACAATTTTTAAGTAACAAAGAGAACACTTACCTAAGAGTAAGATTTGTGTCCTTGATAAGAGACAAAGACGAAGATGGAATACCTTGGATGCCAAGCTCGGATGCATATTTGGACATCTCTTGAAGATTCCTATTGATGCGTTGCAAGCTCTTCGCAAGCTGATAACGAGCAAGAATTCGGGTTGGGAGGTTAGCAATGCATCTGAGGCCTTGTATCAATTCACTATGCTGATATCTAGGTTTTTGGTCCACATCCTTGAGAAAGGATAATAACAATCTTAGTGTACTCTTAGATACCTCTACCTCATCACCTACATTCAAGATGAGTGTAAATTCTCTAAAAGTATACTCGCTCATTTTTCCTAACACCAATTCGACTACTGCACCCGCCATCTATCTGAAAAAAGATAATAACAATCTTAGTGTACTCTTAGATATCTCTACCTCATCACCTACATTCAAGATGAGTGTAAATTCTCTAAAAGTATACTCGCTCATTTTTCCTAACACCAAATCGACTACTGCACCCGCCATCTATCTCTTATTCCCCTTTCTTTCTTTTTCATTAGTAGCTATGAGAAGCTTATATATAAAATTGCTGCCTTGTGATGAGCTATATGCTGGAAGAGCATTATGTGCTTTGCGTAAAATTGCTGCCTTCTTGATAGCATAAACCCATCAATAAAAGCACGGATCACATGCCTTTCGTTTTTGTTAGAGATTCTCCAATGTAATGATCCATATATTAGATTAGATTAGATGTGCTCTCATTAGGTGGTGAGAGTGAGAATGAACATGTGGTAACCCAAAATAATTATGCATTACGTGTAGGTAAAGCCAAAGAAAAAGAACAAAAGAGAAAAGGCAATTCCTATTTTATGCTTTCATTTGAACAAAGGAATCGCTTTAAAGTGCGAGAGTGGAAAGGCAGTGTCAAATTGTTTCATGTTATCCAAGGAATTAATGACAGCTATTTATTATGACATTTCTTTTTCTTTTTAATGAAACTTTACCAATTAAAAACGAAAACGAGCTTAAGTGTTTGTATAAACCCATTAACAGCTATTTATTATGATGTCTCTTATTTTTTTATAAAAAAATTCATCGTTATATTAATAAATTCGAACTATTTTCACTTATACAATAATACACTAACAAATCAGATGTTTTAATAAAAAATAATACAACAAGACGCTGCCTTCTCACCAAGCTATATATATATATATATATATCCAAATGCTCCTTGATATTGTACTTTTATCGCCTCTTCAGCCGTTCCTCTAATTTGTTACCTGTCTGGATTCATAACTTATTACTTTTTCTTATTTGCTTTTTCTCATCAAGTTCTTCTCTGATCTTGTCCAAGATCCTATGCAAGCTCATAGCCGGACATGTCATGATTAGCATTTCTATAGCTATCGTCACCTTTATCATGAAGAAGAATGAAAATAAGATTGTAGATCATTTAAGAGATGTTAAAAAGCATATCAGCTTTTATATTATTAGACAAAAGAAGATGTTGGAATATTTGACTTAATTTTTATGATTTAATATAATTTTAAATTAATAATCTTAAATAAGATAGAAGTCACTGTCAAATCTGGATTTGAGTCTCGGACTAATGCTTTAGAAACAAGAGGATGGAAAGAAAGATGAGGTAGAGCTAAGGAAGAAAAGGTTAAGAGATACCAAATTTTACAGATTTATAATTCATTATAGTTAATATGAGTTTTTAATTTTGTGGTGTCTTTTTATTTTTTATTTATAATTTCTTTATATATATATATATATATATATATATATGTTTAGAATCAGGCTCAAAATTCTCCTTCCCAAGAAGGAAGCATGTCTTCCTCCATTGTTTTTTAGTTAACCTCTCGAACATCCTTGGATTCAATTGGTTTTAAAACAAATATACTGCTAGTCTTTCAAGAAGGGGTAATTTCTCTAAAATACACATATATTTTGGGTTTTTTTTAATTAGTACCATTTATTTTATTTTTTTCTCAAATAGTAACCTTGATTTTTAAAAAACTATCCAATCTGTCCCTCAAAAATTTTCTAGTCTGTTACATTATTTTTGGCCTGTTATTATTTTTGGCCTGTTATAGTGTTTTGACTATTATAATAAAGACATTGTAAGACATATGAACACAATCAAACTAACTTTAAACATAAAAAAATATAATATCGTAATATGTCACTTATAGTGTTTCTCAATAATATTTATAGTGTTTTTAAGACCTCAATAAAATACTGTAAACGTTATTGAAAAATACTATAGCAATTAAAAACTGATAAAACAAATAAGCAAAAAAATTGATGAGTTAATTTTTTAGTGGTATTTTAGGTATTTTTAAACTATTTGAGAAAAAAATAAAATAAGAGTATCATTTAGAAAATACATAATATATAATTATTTTCTGACGAAATCATCGTTCAAATAGTACCATCAAAGATTAACATCATTTCAGACACTCTTAAGGATCTAAAGAGTAACGACAATAACAGATCCATAGATAACAACAGTACTAGTCCGACAAATTAAATCCTTCCCTCAGCTAAGATTCATTCATCCAAATGAATTAAATTTCATACCCAAAAAGAATTAAGAAATATGTCTAAAAACTAGCCGAGAAAGAATAATCGAAGAAATTTATGTTGTTTGACATGTCAAAAGATACAATAACGTCCAACTTAAGAGAATACTTTTGACACTCGGCCTTGACAATATGTACTAAGATATTAAATAATGTGGTTAGCATGAATGACAAACCTTGGGATATGGATGGCTGCAGCTGTATTATGGCCCGAGCAGCTCTATCAAATAGATCTTTGTCAGGTTTGGTATCAATTATATTTTTTATGTTTAGACTTATAATTTAACTTAAGGGGAATATTAAAAGATAAGCTTAATCATTAGATACATTGAATTGGGAAAAGACATCATAAAATGATGTAATAAAATATTGCATTGAATGTGATCATCATGAAATGTGCATGAACCTTTGATTATATTCCCCTTAAGTTAAGGAGCATATAAATAGATAAGGATTCATGTAGTCGTGTAGTGAAAAAAAAAAGGTTATCTTATATATGACCTATCTTAAGAAAAAATCACCCACACAGTTTTAGTAGATACCGATGTTGAGAATTATATAAATCGTCACAAGACATTTGATTTAGTCCTTATTGTTATGAGTATAATATGGAGTTGCCTAATAGTTGACGGGCAAATAAAATTATTTTTACTCATCACAAACAAGGAAATTTTTAAACTTATTTTAGATCATGATGAGTAAAAGCATGAATGATAAAACATTAAGAATAAAATATTTCATATTTATAATGTGCAGTATATATTATAGGCGTATCACTATTAATCAAGCTATAGGTATCATTGAAGTTTCAAAAGGCATAGATTTAAAGATACTAATTCATGAAGTTCCTTCATCCAAATGCTTATTCTTGGACAATCATGACTAAAGATAATTTTATATTATGTTATATATTCAAGACATATATTCTTTTGCTAAAATGGAGGGATAAAAAATGACATTTGAAGAGGATATAATGTTACTATTATTAATTCCATTTAAATTTTTAAATTTTGATATCATGATATATATTGCAAACAAAGTATGTTCGTTATATACTTCTTTTGTCTCCTAATATAATTGAAATAAATCTATTTCAACAAGTCAGATTAAAAATTATCAATATTCTTTATTCATAATTTTTCTCAGTATTAGTTAGATTTCACAAATTAGATTTTAAATCCAAATCTTTTCTGTTTTGGAGGTAAATTTTATCTTATTAATGACGATTGCAAACATAGTCATGCGGAAACATTTGTTACAAAAGTACATAAAAAAATGAATGATAAAAAAAGATGAAGAATACAATTTTAAGTAACAAAGAAAATACTTACCTAAGAGTAAGATTTGTGTTCTTGATGGAAGACAAAGACGAGGATAGAGTACCTTGGATGCCAAGCTCGGATGCATGCTTGGATGTCTCTTGAAGATTTCTATTGATGCATTGCAAGCTTTTTGTAAGCTGATAGCGAGCAAGAATTCAGGTTGGGAGGTTAACAGTGTATTTGAGGCTACATTTCCGCATCGATCGGCCCACTCCTATACTAATTTATTATACTGATATTAGATTTTCGATCCACGTCCTCGAGAAAGAATAGTAACAATCTTAGTGTACTCTTAGACACCTCTACCTCGTCACCTACATTCAATATGTGTGTGAGTTCTCTAAAAGTATACTCGCTCATTTTTCCTAACATTATATCAACTACCGTACCCGTCATACATCTTTTTTTTCTGTTCCTTTCTTTTTCTGATTCTACCTTAATTGGCTATGCGAAGCCTATATATAATGCAGCAAATCGTCCAAGACACTTGCTCAAGATGAGCTACATAGCGAGTAAAGTGATGATGGAAGGGCATTATGTCCCTTGTATAAAATTGCTGCCTTGTGAGCCTATCATATGCGTAGCTTGAGATAGTCCTTGAAAGCATAAACCCATCAATAGAAGCACGTATCACATGCCTTCCGTGCCATATTCATGTTCAACTAGTTTTTGTTAGAGATTCTCCAATGTAATGATCCATATATTAGATTAGATGTGCTCTCATTAGGTGGTGAGAACGAACATGCGGTAACCCAAAATAATTATACATTACGTGTAGATAAAGCCAAAGAAAAAGAACAAAAGAGCAAAGGCAATTCCTATTTTATGCTTTCATTTGAACAAAGGAATCGCTTTAAAGTGTGACGGTGCTAAAGGCAGTGTCAAATTGTTTCATGTTAACCATAGAATTAATGACAGCTATTTATGATATTTCTTTTTCTTTTTAATGAAACTTTACTGATTAAAAACGAAAACGAGCTTAAGGGTTTGTATAAACCCATTGACAGCTATTTATTATGATGACTCCTTTTTTTTATATAAAAAAATCATCATTATATTAATAGATTTGAACTCTTTTCACTTATACAATAATGCATGGGATGTTTTAATAAAAAATATGATATCTTTTAGTTAATATAAATATTTAATCAATGGCATGAATCAAACATACGATCTTCAGATCTTCGACACTCTCCCAACTGAACTATCATTATTTATTCGAGATATATAGTTTATATAAATAATTATATATTATAACATGAATACATCCAACATCTCACTCAATATTCATTTTGGAAATGGACATACGAGATTGCATCCCAGAGAGGACGATCATTCCGTGATGGTGATGATGCCTCTTGCAAACAAAATCTAGTATATAGTGGTAATCTTAAGATTTTAGATAATATTATATGATAATTTTAAAAGTTATATTAGCATCATGCAAATGCTAATATAATTTGAGCATTATTTTTTGAACATTTTAAATATAGCATTCAAATCAAATGTAAATTAAAAAGTTATCAAATACTAATTCATATTTCAAATGTGTTCCTAAACCCATCATTACTATAGCATTAACTTTCCTAAGCATGTGAAAATTTTAGAACTAAGAAAAGAAGATATTGACGTATGCATGTTTAGAATCATGCTCAAAAGTAAATGGATAATTTATATTTAAGAAAAAAAATATTAACATCTAGTCTAGAATCAAGCTAAAAATTCTCCCAAGAAGGAAGCATGACTTCCTCCATTGTTTTTGAGTTAATCTCTCTAACATCCTTGGATTCAATTGGTTTTAAAACAAATAATATTCGAAAAAATATACTGCTAGTCTTTCAAGAAAGGATAGTTTCCCTAGAATACACCTATATTTTGGGTATTTTTTAATTAGTACCATCTATTTTATTTTTCTCAAAGAAATATTCAAATCATCCCTCAAAAAATTTCTCATCTATTACAATATTTTTCACCTATTATAGTGTTTTGACCACCATAATAAAAACATCTTAAGACATCAGACTTAAAGACACTATTAATGATTTAAATGGATTTTTAACCTCAACCAAATTAACTATAAGCCTAAAAAATATAATATCATAATATATCACTTACAGTGTTTCTCAATAGTATTTACAGTATTTTCAATACCTCAATAAAACAATACAAATGCTATTGAAAAATACTATAGCAGTTGAAAATTGATTTTAAAAAAAAGGGGCAAAAACATTTGATGGGATAATTTTTTAGTGTTATTTTAGGTATTTTTAAACTATTTGAGAAACAAAATAAAAATGGAGTATCTTTTAGAAAATATATAATATATAATCATTTTTTCAAGAAATCATCATTCGAGAAGTTAACATCATTTCATTAAAGATCGATATCATTTCAAGCACTCTGAAGGATCAAAGAGTAATGACAATAACATATCTATAAAATAAGAGTATCTTTTAGAAAATATATAATTATTTTTTCAAGAAATCATCGTTCAAAAAGTACCATCAAAGATTAACATCATTTCATTAAAGATTGCCATCATTTCAGATACTCTCAAGATCCAAAAGAGTAACGATAACAGATCTGTAGATAGCAATAGTACTAGCCGATAAATTAAATCCTTCCCTCAGCTAAAATTCATTCACCGATATGAATTAAATTTCATACCCAAAGAGAGTTAAGAAATGTGTCTAAAAACTAGTCGTGAGAGAATAATCGAAGAAGTGGCCAACAAATTCATGTTGTTTGATATGTCAAAAGATACAACAACGTCCATATTGAATGTAGCTACTCTTCGATCGCAGGAGAATACTTTGACACTCGGCCTTGACAATAGGCACTAAGATACTAAATAATATGATTCGCATGAATGACAAACTTTGGGATAGATGGCTGCAGCTGTATTGTTTCCTTTCCATGAATTAACACATTCTTATTTCACTAGTTAGTTCAGTATTTGAATGGAAGGTACGTGCTGGATCTCGTAATAATCATCCCCAGTATCCTTGTCGATTCTTCTCACGATTTCTGGCATTTTATACAGTTCAAATAGCTTCAGTGATGGTGTCAGTTAAAAATCTTGAGCACAAATTTTAGATCAATTCTCTCCATGCAGTCTCTTTTATTAAGGAGTTCATGATTGAAAATGAAGACACGAAAATTCTTATAAATTATATTTGAAAACATCATTATGTAATTTCTAGGAATTAATGTGTATTCATTTTCAACTTATTAATCTTTTAATAGAAAAAGATTACAGAGAAACTTATGTTGAAGGAAGGTTCTTAGTGTGAGAAATGAACTAGTGCGCTTCCTATGCAATTTCTAGTGCATGCTGGTGTGATTACGGTGAACGTTGAATTTTCTATCTCAAAGGTGCTAACTGGCTCTCTTCCACCAACAATAGCGCAGTGACAAGAAAACTAATTAGAAAACACCCAAAGTAAGATAAGTTGAGTTATTTTATGCGCAAGCATTCAACGTTGGCTTAACTCTTTTTATGTGTAGATAGATTTTGGGAGTCGGTGGTCGCCTTCGACACTCCTCAAAGCTGAATGAGAGAGAGAGAGAAAGAAAGAATTCAAAATGCCGATTTAAGTAATATCAATTATATTACAAAATCGAATTGGTTTTATTTAATCCCATCGGTTCATGTGAATCATCCAAAAAGTAGTCCATTAAATTGATTTCTTTTAAATGATTAATCCAGTAAATAACTTAGTTTTCGAATTTTTTTTATTTTTTTGGTGCGACCATCCAATCAATTTGATATGATTCTAATAACTACCAAGGAAAACCACAACAAGCTTTTTTATGGACAATCCAAGATAGAGAGGTACATTCATATGTATATGTCGTCATGCGAAGATTAATACAACATGTCCGTCTTGATACAATACATGTCGGTGGTGGCGTTAGAAATTGGAGCCGCTACTGCGGTGGGAATGAACATAATTGCTGTGTACGACTGACCATCGTGTCTGATGAACACGGTTCGCACTGAGGCGAATGGCATTGTTTCCTTTCCATGAGTTAAAGCATTGTTGTTTCACCAGTTAGTCATGTATTTTAATCGAAGGCACGTGCTGGATCTTGTAATAATCCTCCCCAATATCCTTCTGTATCCTTCTCTGGATTACTTGCATTCCACGCAGTTCAAATAGCTTCAGTTGGGTGAGTCCTCGCAGTCCCTCCGGAAGCATTCTCATGTTGGAGCAGTACCAAAGACGTACTTCTTTGAGGCAAGGCATCGCCCCCTCTTCCACCCTCCACTCCTCCAAGTCTTGTGATGTCCCAAGAGACAAATATCGCAGCCGGGGGAAGCCACCCTTGGGAAACACCAAAACGCTCCCCACGACTGCTTCTTCTTCCAAAGTAAGCCGTTCGAGGTTAGGCAGTGTTACGAGTATGGAAGAAATATCATCACTCTCCAACCTTGTCCCATCAAGAATAAGAAATGCCAAGTTGGGAAGAAATGGAGCGTCGTCGTGGATATTGTCCATATGAAGCCTCTCCAACGGTCCCCTCAAATATAAGTATCGAAGGTGAGGGTGATTAGATGAACACAGTATATTTGCTGGCAACGCTTCTCCCACCATTTGCAACCAAACGAGTCGGTTTAATCTCCCGAGAGCATTCTCCAAACCTTTGGAATCAGAGCTTGATATTTTGTACAAGCCCAAGCGTCGAAGGTTTCTCATTCCCTCCAAGCTACCATCCCCTACCCATTCCCCACTTTGAACATTCGGCATTTCATGCATATCTTTCAAGCAACATCCTGCTCTTGGCTCAATTGCTGAGCCAACTCTGAAATGTCTTAGTGTTTGGATCTTCCAAAATGAAGTTGGTATCCTCAAATTAGAATCCCAAACGATAAAGGTCTGTAGATGGCAAAGATTTCCAATAGATGAAGGCAATCCCTTTACTTCTGAAAATGACAGGTCTAAGTACCTCAATAGGATCAGGTCTCCGATCTCACTTGGTAAGCTTTCAATATAACCAAGCTGGAGGACCAACACCCTGAGAAACTTGGATCCATGAATCATAGATTTGCTTGGCATATCGACAATTTCATATTTGCGGAGGAAAAGAAGCGACCGTAGTTTAGGGATAGAGAAACTGAGTGATGTATATCGATGCACGCCTTCATCATCTGTGATACTAAGACGTCGTAGATCAGTTGAATCGCCTTTGTCGCTAATGGATCTGCAAAAATTGAGTTTTCTAGCTTCATAACGAGCCAGTTCTAGCAGTAGATCATGGATTCGAACAGATACCACACTCCCAATCTCTTTCCTTCTTCCCACCTGTATCATGCACCTGTTGATAAGCTCTATCAAATACATCTCTGCCAGGTCCTCCATTGTTTGACCCTCCAGGTCTGATCCTACGAAACCCTCGGCAATCCATAAACACATCAACCTATCAGCGTCGATTTCGTAGTCCTCGGGGAATGCAGCAAAATAAAGAAAGCAAGACTTGAGATGATGAGGTAGATCATTGTAACTGAGAGCTAATATTTTGTAAGTTTGATCATCGGTTTTGTTAGGTGCATGAGAAATACGTTCCAAGGTTTGGCTCCACTCGTGAGCTTCTGTGGTGAGTAGTACTCGAGATGCTGTGAATTCTTCGGGAAAGGCTATCTTGATTCTTTCCCAGTCTGATACCTTCCAGATATCATCCATCACCACCAGATACCTTGTTCCTTTTAAATGCTCCCTGATCTTGTTCTCCATCTCTGCTTCATCCATTTCCCTAATTTGATTGTTCTCTAGATCCATAGTTTGCTTTATGATATTGGTCAAGAGTTCTCTAGCTGTATACGATTGTGACACATTTATCCATGCCCGACACCGAAAATGATCTTTGACGGCTTGGCTATTGTAGACTTTGTTGGCAAGTGTGGTTTTGCCCGAACCACCCATGCCGACGATGGAAATGACGGCACGTCGTGTTACATGGAGATCACGTAGCTGATCCGTGATGACTTGGATATCGTGGTCAAAGCCAACCACATCCTCTGCTACATCATATCTGTACTTATAGACAGAGTTGTCATCATAAGTGAAGAACGAAATTGAAATTATATAGAAACGTTATGAGATAATTAGAAGATCGGTTTTGGGAGAAACAAAACTGAACGAGTATTCTTTTATGAATCAATAAAATCAAATGGGTTTTCAAGTTATCAAATGGTGCCAATACAAGAAGTTGGGAGCCAAGACATTGACAATAGATCATCAGCTTGATTTTTAATTCTTTAAATCTGGGATTACGATGCTTTCCTATGGTGATGGCACACCAAAAATTAACTATTTCTATCAAAACTTTCTAAAATTTTCTTTTGGTACAAAATTTTCTAAATGTTATCTTATATGTGACCTATATTAAGAAAATGTCACCCATTTTAGTAGATGCTGATGTTGAGAATTATATAAATCGTCACAAGACATTTGATTTGGTCTTTGTTGTTACGAGTATAATATGGAGTTGCATAATAGTTAATGGGCAAATAAAATCATTTTTACTCATCACAAACAAGGAGATTATCAAACTTATTTTAGATCATGGTGAGTAAAAGCATGAATGATAAAACATTAAGGATAAAGCATTTCATATTTATAATGTGCAGTATATATTATAGGCGTATCACTGTTAATCAAGCTATTGGCATTGTTGAAGTTTCAAAAGGCATAGATTTAAATATACTAATTACTTTTGAGTGTATCATTTTATGAAGTTCGGATGTGTTCATCCAAAGGCTTATTCTTGGACAATCATGACTAAAGATAATTTTATATTATGTTATATATTCAAGACATATATTCTTTTGCTAAAATGGAGGGATGAAAAATGACCTTTGATAAGGATATTAATGTTACTATTATTAATACAATTATTTTTGTTTAATTTTTTTAATTGTTATATCATGATATATATTGCAAACAAAGTATGATTAACGACACATATTAAAATGTTGATAATTTATTGATAGTTTTGTAATATACTACTTTTGTCTCAGATCAATTATGCATCAATATTCTTTATTCATAATTTTTCTTACTATTAGTTAGGTTGCACAAATTAAATTTTAAATCCCAATCTTTTCTTTGGGATGGGGGTAAATTTTATCTTATTAATGATGATTTCAGACATAGTTATGCAGAAGCATTTGTTACAAAAGTACATAAAAAATTATTGATAAAAAAAGTTGAAAAGTATAATTTTAAGTAACAAAGAGAACACTTACCTAAGAGTAAGATTTGTGTCCTTGATGGGAGACAAAGATGAGGATGGAATCCCTTGGATGCCAAGCTCGGATGCATGCTTGGACGTCTCTTGAAGATTCCTATTGATGCGTTGCAAGCTCTTTGCAAGATGATGGCGAGCAAGAATTCGGGTTGGGAGGTTAGTAATGCATATGAGGCTATATTTCCGCCTCGATCGACCTATTCGCAACGTATACTCGTCCACCACATCCTCTATGTCATAGGCCAAACCTCGAATTAGGCTTACCCACTCTTGTACCAATTTACTGTATTGATATTTAGGTTTTCGATCCACGTCCTCCAGAAAGGATAGTAACAATCTTAGTGTACTCTTAGACACCTCTACCTCGTCACCTACATTCAAGAATCTTAGTGTACTCCTAGACACCTCTACCTCGTCACCTACATTCAAGATGAGTGTAACTTCTCTAAAGGCATACTCGCTCATTTTTCCTAACACCAAATCAATTACCGCACCCGCCATCTATCTCTTTTTCCTCTTATTTTCTCTTTCTGATTCCACCTTCTTTGGCTATGTGAAGTCTATATATAATGCAACAAATCGTCCAAGACACTTCCTTGAGATGAGCTACATAACGAATAAAGTGATGATGGAAGGGCATGATGTGCTTTGCGTAAAATTGCTGCCTTGTGAGCCTATCGTATGCATAGCTTGAGATAGTCCTTGAAAGCATAAGCCCATCAGTAGAAGAAAGTATCACATGCCTTCCGTGCCACGTTCATGTTCAACTAGTTTTTGTTAGAGATTCTCCAATATATTAGATTAGATGTGCTCTCATAGCCGGACATGTCATGATTAACATTTCAATAGCTATCGTCACCTTTATCATGAAGAAGAATGAAAATAAGATTATAGATCATTTACAAGATGTTAAAAAGCATAGCAGTTTTTATATTATTAGCAGTGTTGAAGACAAAAGAAGATGTTGGAATATTTGACTTAAATTTTATGATTAAATATGATTTTAAATTAATAATCTTAAATTAAGATAAAAGTCAAGGAAACATGAGGTAGAGATAAGGAAGGAAAGGTTAAGAGATCCAAAATTTTACAGATTTATAATTTATTATATTTAATATGAGTTTTTAATTTTGTGATGTCTTTTTATTTTTTTTTCTTTTATCATTTTTTATTTATAATTTTTTCTTGTCTATTATCTTTATGAAAGATTTTCACAAAGTTAAATGGTCGATTCGGCTATTTTTTATATAAAAAACCCGAGACAAAAGTTTGGGAGCCAATATATTAACACATTGATCACTTTCTTGATTATTTTTTCTTCAAAATCGGGATTATAGTTTTTCTTTTTCTCTATCACTGTTTCAAGGAAATTTCCTTAATATCACTATCATAAACATCACTATTCCATATATCAATAACAACTTTAACACTCTTTTTTATTTTTTGCTGATAGAAAATTATTAATAGTTAAATATCACGAATACAAACTCGTCGATACTTTGAGAGTGAGTGTATATCTGCTAAATTATTAATAATTAATAATAAGTGATTTAACTATATATATGCTAACTTATGCTTTCAAATATGTAAATATAAAATATATTTAGTGTCAAGTAATAGTGCTATATATAATCTTGTTGAATCTCTAATTTTGATGATGAAACCAATTGATAGTGTTTATGATTTAATGTGAGTTTAAGTGACACAGGACTAGCTTCGATCAGAAAAAGTAAATCGATTAAAGCAGAAGGAATCAGACGGTGGGCCGGAGCAAATATGTTAGAATATTGAACGTTGGGCCACAAGATCGTTCAACGTGTCGGCAAAATGCTTCAGTCCGTGAATTTGGGCATTGAGCCAAGAAAATCGGACATTACGCCAAGGAGATCAGATGTTACGAAAAGACAACATGCTGATTAGGCAATACGCCAAAGGAGAGAATGATGCGCCGAAAGATCGGACGAAGCGCCGGAAGAACCAATTACACGGGCAGACCCGACTTACGAGATCACACCGTGCCATGCACCAGGCCCCTCGGGGAGCGACCCGGCACAAGCCGCTCTCTAAGGGGGGGAGCGAATGATAGGGCACATTTTGGTAACCTGCCCTCGAGTCACTATTCATAGCCACATCAGCGTCAAGGTCAACGTACTGGACCACACCCCCCCGGTCAACTCCATTCCGCAAAAGTCGAGACGGAGCCGACCAAGTATAGCACTGTTTCGCAAGAGTCGGGACGACGCTGACCGAGTACAGCGTCGTTCCGCAAGAGTCAGGACGGCACCGACCGAGTACAGTACCATTCCACAAGAGTCGGGATGGCGCCGTCACTTAAAACACAAATTAGATCATAACATTATTAATTTGTTTCATCATCAAAATCCGAGATTCAACACAAGTTTGATATATGGAGGAAGACAATACTTTGATTGTGTAATCCAAACCACACCCCTCAATCAATGCCATTCTGCAAAGGTGGGGACAACGTCGATCGAGTACAGCACCATCCCGCAAAGATCGGCCCGCCATCGACCAAGTACAACGTCATCCTGCAAAGATCGAGGTGGCACCGATCAAGTACCGTGTCGTCCCGCAAAGGCTGGGTCAGCACCGACCAAGTACAGCGTCGTCCCGCAAAGATCGGGACAATGCCGACCGAGTACCGTGCCATCCCGCGAAAGTCTGGACGGTGCCACCTGAGTATAACGCCATCCCGCAAAAGTCGAGACGACGTCGACCAAGTACAGCACCATCCCACAAAGATCAGGGTAGTGCTGACCAAGTGCAGCGCCGTCCCATAAAGGTCAGGACGGCGCTGAGTATGACACCGCTCAACGTCGTGTCACCGAGGACGCCCGACATCCGCCCCAAGAGTAAGCCCGTCACCCGGTGGGTCGGCAACCAAAAAATGACAGGTATGGCTGGTCCCCTGACGGAGGGATAAAAACCTATCGCGGAGCCGACGACATGGAATTTTTTTGGCTCATTTTTCACCCAATACTAACTAAATCTTCAGAGGGGTCGAAGTCGGGAGCCCTCTTCCCGACCCCGACTTGCGTGCAAGGACCGATGATAGTGAGGGAGGCGACAGCCCAAGGGAAGTCTCCAGACCTTAAAGCCAAAGCCCAAGCCCGAACTCCCCAGACGACGATCACCGCCGCCCGAGCGCCAACGTGGATGATCTTGCGCACTCGGAGATGAACCAAGCCATGCTGACGCCCCCTGTCAGAGCATAAAGGATCACTATTAAATTATATAGAAAAGCTATGAGATAATTAGAAGATCGGTTTTGGGACAAACAAAACTGAACGAAGATTCTTTTATGAATCACTAAAATCTCAGGGGTTTTCAAGTAATCAAATGGTGCCAATACAGGACGTTGGAAAAGCTACATATCCACAATGTCCAATGGCCACCCCAGCTAACTTATATTTCAGAAACTGGATACAAAAGTTTGGGAGCTAATACATTGACACATAGATCATCTTATTGATTTTTAATTCTTTAAAACCGGGATTACAATGCTTACCTATGGAGATGGCACACCAAAAATTAACTATTTCTATCAAAACTTTCTAAATATTTATTTTGGTACAAAATTTTCTAAATGTTATCTTGATCTGTATTAAGAAAAAGTCACGATTTTAGTAGATGCCAATAATAAAAATTATATAAATACATTTGATTTGGTCCTTATTGTTATGAGTATAATACGGAGTTGCTTAATAGTTGATGGGCAAATAAAATCATTTTTACTCGTCATAAATAAGGAGATTATCAAACTTATTTTAGATCATGATGAGTAAAAGCATGAATGACAAGACACTAAGGATAAAGCATTCTATTTTTATAACGAATTGGAGTCCCTTGTGCAGTATATATTATAGGCGTATCACTATTAATCAAGCTATAGGCATCGTTCAAGTTTCAAAAGGCATAGATTTAAAGATAATAATTACTTTTGAGTGTATCATTTCAAGAAGTTTCAATGTGTTCATCCAAAGGCTTATTCTTGGACAATCATAATTAAAGATCATTTTATATTGTGTTATACATTCAATACATATATTCTTTTGCAAAAATGGAGGGATGAAAAATGACTTTTGATAAGGATATTAATGTTACTATTATTAATACCATTATTTTTATTTAAAATTTTTAATTATTATATCATGATATATATTGCAAACAAAGTATGATTAACGACGCGTATTAAAAAGTTGATAATTTATTGATAGTTTCGTTATATACTTCTTTTATCTTATTAATGATGATTTCAAATATAGTCATGCACAAGCATTTGTTACAAAAGTATATAAAAAAAATTAATGATAAAAAAGCTGAAGAATATAATTTTTAAGTAATAAAGAGAAGACTTACCTAAGAGTAAGATTTGTATCCTTGATGGGAGACAAGGACGTAGATGGAATACCTTGGATGCCAAGCTTGGATGCATGCTTGGACATCTTTTGAATATTCCTATTGATGCGACACAAGTTCTTTGCAAGATGATGATGAGCAAGAATTCGGGTTGGGAGGTTACCAATGCATTTGGGGCTATATTTCTATCTCGATCAACTCACTCGTAATGTATACTCATCCACCACATCCTCTATGTCATAGGCCAAACCTCAAATTAAGCTTACCCACTCTTGTACCAATTTATTATATTGATATTTAGGTTTTCGATCCACATCCTCCAGAAAGGATAATAACAATCTTAATGTACTCCTAAACACCTCTACCTCATCGCCAACATTCAAGATGAGTGTAACTTCTCTAAAGGCATACTCATTCATTTTTCCTAACACCATATCGACTCATTTTTCCTAACACCATATCGACTATCAGACCCGCCATCTATATTTTTTTTTCCTCTTCCTTTCTCTTTGTGATTCCACCTTCATTGGTGGCTAT
>LVTN01003041.1:6934-25554 GCA_001649415.1 Musa itinerans
ACCGAATTCTAGATCTTTTTTGTGATTCTAAGAGCTCAAATTTGTGTTAAGTCCAAATGTTCTCCTCTTTCTGTTCTTCAAGTCTTGAGTTGTAAAGAGAGGAGAGAAAGGTTCTGTAAGGGTTGTCTCCTGAGCCCGTCAAAAGGAGTGAAACTGAGATCAGTGCTGTGAGTTACGCTTATTGAAGGAAGGCCTCTAGTTGACGTCGGCAACCTCGTCGGTGGAGGAAGCCAAAAGTGGAGTAGGTCAAGACTGACCGAACCACTCTAAATCTCTGGTTTGCTTTTACTTTGAGCTCTTTATCATTACTGCAAACTGTCTCTTGCGCTTTTACGAACGAGTTTCTAAGTTCAGATCTTTTCAAAACTGAGTTTAGACGCAAACTGCGTTTAGACGTAATCTGCTTTTAGACGCAAACTGCATTTAGACGCAAACTGCGTAAACTGCGCTTTGACGCAAACTGTGTTTGGACGTAAACTGCACTTAATCCTAAGTGATCTTAGAATTGGCTTTTGCATCAAAGTAGTCTTTATCAAACGAACGCAGCTTTCGTTTTTAATCGCTGAAAGATTTCCGCTGCACTAATTCACCCCCCCCCTCTTAGTGCTCTCGATCCTAACACTTCCGAAGCAACAACCTATCACCATTCTTATTGACACCGAGAGCTAATTTTATGAACAGCAAGGTTGCTGTTCGAATGGCCTTATCTATCGAGAATTGTAGCAGGTTTGACGTTAAGGTCGCCAAAGGACGAATTTTGAAGCGTGATCATAGGTTCCCGCGGGTGAAACTGTTGCTATAGGACCAAGAGATAATTGCATATTTCTTCCTCCTCCCTCTTGATGATTATGAGGCCATGCTCGGCATCGAATGGCTGACGATATTAGGTGATATTTCTTGGAACTTTATGAAACTAATTATGAAATTTTACAGTAAGGAGAAACAGGTGATACTGCACAGGAAATGTAGGGCCGATGTAATGACGATTTGCACATAACGAATGGAGAAGGTTTTACATAAAATATGCAGTAGCTTTTTAGTACAACTTGAGCAGCAAATTAAGGGAGAGCTAACAAAATTTGAAGACCTAAACCTACTTCCTTTTCTTGCTGAATTTTCAGATATAATTGACGAACCACGCAACCTACCTCCTACCCGTCGGCATGATCATTGTATACTGATTCTTCCGAGCAATCCTCCAGCAAATACTCGGCCATATCAGTATCCACATCTCCAGAAGGATAAAATAGAAAGGATTGTAAAAGAGATGCCCAAAACAGGAGTTATTCGACCAAGTTGTAGCCCCTACTCTTCACCGGTGCTCCTTGTACGAAAGAATAACAGAACATAGCGAATGTGCGTTAATTATCGAGCTCTTAACAACATAACCGTTAAGGAAAAATACCCTATTTTAGTAGTAGATAAATTTTTGAATGAATTAAATGGAGCACGAATCTTTACAAAGCTGGACATTCGATCTGGGTATCATCAAATACGAGTGTACGAAGAAGGTATACCGAAAATCACCTTTTGAACACACAATGGCTACTACAAATTTTTGGTAATGCCCTTTGGTCTCACCAATACTCCCTCCACCTTCTAGAGCCTTATGAATGATATTTTTCAAAATTATATTTGCATGTTTGTGCTTATTTTCTTCGATGATATCCTTATTTATAGTCCTTCTCTTGAAAGTCATTTTCAACACTTACGACTTGTTTTGACGATTTTGCGAGAACATATTATTTTTGTCAAAAATGTGAAGTACAGCTTTCTTCCACAAAAGGTGGAATATCTTGGGCATATTATATCAGAGGAAGGTGTGGTAGTGGACCTCTCCAAAATTGAAGTAATGTAGAACTGGTCGAAACCGAGGAACATAAAATCGTTACACGGTTTTCTCGGTTTAACAGGCTACTACCGCAAGTTCATGAAAAACTATGGAAAGATCAGTGCACCCCTTACTTCCTTGCTGAAAAAAGATACTTTCCAATTGTTGGACAAAGCCGACATCGCCTTCGACGAACTTAAAGCCACAATGATGACAACGCCTATACTAGCGCTACCTGACTTCGATAAGACTTTTGTTATTGAAAGCGATGCCTTTGGAGTTGGAATTGGTGTTATAATAATATAAGATGGCCGCCCCCTCGCTTATACCAATAAGGCATTATCTCATTCCCATCTCAAGATGACTATTTACGACAAGGAGATGCTTACGATTGTGCATGCGGTGGCCAAGTGGAGACCGTACTTGATCGAGCGACGCTTTCAAATCAAGGCCGACCATAAAAGCCTAAAATATTTCTTAGAGCAGAAGATATCTTCTCCTGAGCAGTAAAAATGGGTAACAAAGCTTCTTGGATATGATTATGAAATAACTTACAAAAAGGGGAATGAGAATGTTGTTGCAGATGCGCTTTTGCGACTACCCGATCAAGCTGAATTTTCGACTGTTTTACTTCCGACCTATGACTTTCTTGAGGATATTAAGAGGGAATAACAGGAAGATCCGGAGACCACTAAGATCATAAAAAAATTGGAGGAAGCACTAAGCTCCGTGGCTCATTACACTTTGGACTCAAAAGAATTGCACTATAATGTATGCATTATGCTTGTGCCAAATTCTACTTGCATCTTCATGAGCATATTTTGGATAGAGTTATTCCAGATGTAGGGCACTAAATTAAAAAGGAGTATGACATATCACCCACAAACCGATAGCTAGACTAAAGTGGTGAACAGGTGCTTGGAGATATACCTCAGATGCTTCACCAATGATCGGCCAAAAGAGTGGACAAAGTAGCTTCCCTGGGTTGAATGGTGGTATAATGCAACCTATCATTCATCCATAAAATGTACTCCCTATGAGGCTTTGTATGACCGACCTCCTCCTATGATCCAAAAATATGTATTGGGCACCTCTAAAGTGGAACAAATAAACATGAAACTACAAAACAAAGACAAAATGTTGAACTTGCTAAAAGATAATCTCACTACAGCTTAAGCAAAGATGAAACAACAATATGATTAACACAAAGGCGAAAGAGAATTTTTAATAGGAGATTGGGTCTTCCTACGGCTCCAACTATATAAGTAAACATTAATCCAAACCAAAGCATTTATGAAACTTTCACCTTGGTTCTATGGACCCTACCAAATTTTGGAGTGCATCGGAGCTGTAGCATACAGATTGGACTTACCTGCTACCTCCCGAATCCATCCAATCTTTCATGTGTCGTGTTTAAAGCTCAAGTTGGGACAAAATAAGATAACCCAAAATCATCTATAAAATATGACTACCCAAGGAGAACGTCAAACTCACTCGAGTGCCATTATTGATTGATGGATCGTGACTCGACGATGATGACCCACTACTGAAGTGCTAATACAATGAGCGAACTTACCAGCAGAAGGTGCAACTTGGGAGAACTATGATGACTTGAAGATCAAATTCTCAAAATTCATGGATTGTCAACATCAAGGACAAGGCTGATTTGAAGAGGGTCTATTAGGACTATAACTAGGAGAGTCCTAATTGAGAGGGGTATTCATGTAAAACCTACATAGCCGACCCCTATTAAAGAGGTGAAGAGGCTGGCTAGGGTTATGAGGTTGTTTCTTAAAGAAGCATTAGGAGTTATAAATGAATAGAAGTCTTGAGTAGGAGTCCTATTAGGAGTTAAGGTTTAGAAGCTCTATAAATAGCCATGTATTTATCCTCTTTTCTTAAATAATAGATAAATATTTTCTACAGCCTTTGAACAGCAATTTAGAGGAAAGAACCCCTATAGAATTTCAAAGAGATTGATCATATAAAGAGATTAACCTAAAACTTAGAATTTACAAAAGGTTCTAACATCCAACAGGAACAAGGAAGTTGGTAGAATTTTTAACATGAAGGAGCATTTCCTTTCAAATATCTTGGTACGTTAATTGTGAGCTATAATTGATCTTAATTAGCCTGAGTTTTATAGATAAATACACAACATTGCAGATAGTAGCAATCAACAAAGCAAACAGGAAAAGTGATAAACAAAATCAGGAACATTAATGTAATGTACTTTAGACTTCCACGTGCATCTCATATGTGATTTTCCAAAGAATCAAATGCCCCTTTAGAGAATAGTTTGCCCTTTAAAACCATATCAGATGAGGCCGCCGATGGGCTCCCGTCTCGTTTCCTGGAAGCTTCCACCACAACAACACTCCTTCGAGGCGAGAAGAGGAAAAGAAGCGTACCGAGAGTTGATCTCAGTTTTATTACCTACGCCGGGAAGGTACGCGGCCTTACTACGGGGAGCGCGGCACTCGCGTTTCATTGCGCATTTTCTCCCCGTGGGGTCGGCTTCTTTCCCCTGACGACCCGACGACGAGAGAAGGTAAGACGAGTTGATCTAGGTGTCACCGGTACGTAGGAGGATACGCGGCGCCAGTACCCGCCACCACACTGGGTGCGGGACCTGCGCTGTTCATCGTGCTCTCCTCGCCGTGGGTACTCTCTCGTGCCGACAGATGGAAGGAGGACGTTGATAACGAGTGCGTACTGGCACAATAGAAATCATACGCAGCGGCACTACACGCGTCCAAATGGGTGCCGGACCCGCGCGGTTCATTGCATGCTCCTTCCACGGTCCACCCCGCCTTCCCAACCCGCTCGAGGCGAGGAGGATAAAAAGGAAGAGGAGATTATAGATCAGCATACGTGGGAGAACATACGCTGCGTCACTACCTTCACATCTCTGGATGCGGGGCCCAGAGGTGAACTGCGCAGCAGTGCGCACCCCTCCTTCTGGGACCCGCTCTACCCTTCGAATCCAATCCTTCCCTGCAATAGTAAATAAATGCCGTCTCCGTCCCCTTCGCGACCATCGATTCTCGACTCGCGAGAAGAAACCCTACGCTTCCAAGAAAAATCAGCAGATAAAGGAGGCGAAGTCAGGGGACTTTGATGCCGAAGACATCATCGTCTCCCTCGCCCACCATCACTCCCATGAACCAAATCATCAAATCTCAACTCCTACCCCACCAAACCCTAACACCCAATCCTCCTCCCCTGCCGCCGCCCGTTTCATCCGCGGCCGCCATCGATGACGAGGTCGATCTCCTCCACTCCTCCTTCCATCACCACCACCACCACCACCACCAATCGCTGCTCATGGACGACGACGACGACCCCAGCTCCCAGGCCCCCGAAACCCTAGCCCACTCCCACTCCCACTCCCCCTTCTCCTCCCTCCTCCTCCGCGATGATGACGAGGATGAGGAACCCGACGAGGACGAGATCGACGCCGAGGAATCCCTAATCGAAGACCGGAAGCCCCTTCCGACTGCCGCCACCGCTCCGCCAGATTGTTCTTTCGGCGAAGCGTCAGCCGTTGACGTCCCTCCGGCGGCGCCCCGCATCGACCCGAGCCCTCATGTCTCCTCCCAATTTTACACTTTTAACCGCCAATCGCACGCCCTGATGGTGCGCTGCATCCTCGAAGGCCGGCTCGCGACCCCGGAGGAGATTCGCTGCGCCACGCCCCGATCCGTGCTGAAGTCATGGCGCTCTGTCTGGAAGGACCGCAACGAGGACACGGCATACCTCACTGCATGGAAGCGCATCCAGGACAAGCTTCACGCCCACATGGATGGTGTCCTGCCCGCGCTCTTGTTCAAAAACAACTCAGCGCAGCGAGTCTCGCATGTGGACCAGTGGGAGCAGATCGTCACCACTGCCCATGCCGACCCTGACCTGCTGCGGCATCTTGGGTTGAAGGAGACTGTCGACCGGATTAAACAGTCCTGGACGGTCGGTGCCAAGTTCTACGGTATCCCAGAGTCGTTCATCCGCGTTTGCGTGGCTTCCTGCCCGATCTGCTCCTCTGCCACCTCTCTGACGTCTCGTGGAGGCAGTGCTCTGGCACGGTCCAAAAGGCGGCGTTTTGAGTACACTGAGTCCTTTGAAGTGCCTGCAAAGGATGTGCAGCGACACCTTCAGCAGCTTGCTGCCAAGCACAAGGTCGCTCTTTGCATCCGCCAGAAATACATTAGGTACAAGCCTTTCATGGCTGAAGTGAAGGATTATGCTTGCCACCGAGCTGGGGAGCCGACGTCTGCCAGTGCTTCAGCTAAGAAAGCTAGGGTTTTGAAGCGGGAGCCTTACCAGTCTAAGCGTTGTGGATGTGGGTTTCGCATAAGGGCGATTGTGCCCATAATGAACTACAATGAAAAGGACAAGACTTTTGTGTACCAGGAGGAGGGCACTGCCATGTTCAAGCTATATGCAGTTCATTCTGGGCATGAGCCCGGTCCGCTTGATGGAAATGCTAGGATCATCCACCGAGTAATTGGGAACAAGGGGGCTTTTGATATCGATCCAGAGGTTTATGGGGTTAGGGAGGATATGGAGCCTGAGTCATTTGTTAGCCTTATGGGGAAGGATGACAGAGGGGATTCACATCACATGGTTCTGCAACAAGTCCAAGAAGTCAGGGTCGAGGTTGGTCTATTGGAAGGAAGAATTACTAAAATGAGCCCAGAGATGCTGCGATCATTGTCACGCGAACTGTCTGATATCTTGCTCAAATTGAGGAGGTTGGGTGGGGGAGTGCGTCACTCAGAGGAAACACTGGTAGGTGATGGTGAGGTCGCACAATGGGGAAATAACGATGATCATCATCTTGATAGACATGATAGGATATTTAGTAAGGAGGCTGAGATGATTGAAGAGGAGGATCCAGATTTTGGTTCAGATCTTGGAGCCATTGTGCCATGGGAGAGGATGACCGCAGACTGTCAGGATAGGAAGATGCTTATGAGGGATAGCTTAAAGCCTGATAAGTGGATATTGAAAGAACACTGCAGTGATTTTGATGAGAAGAGCATTCTTTGCGGTGAGGATGAGGAATCTAAACTAATAAAACCCTTGACAGATTCAAGTCTGGTAGGGATGCACGTGGATGGTTTTTATGCTGACAATACCAAGTGGTATGACTCACCAAGTGGCTTAGATCCTGGTACAGATTCCGGAGATGGTGGTTTTAGGCATGGAGGAATGGTGTGAAGCAAGGCTGTGCTTATTTTTCCCTTATTAGAGATGGAAGGAAAGGAAGCAACTTGTAAATTCTGTACACTAAAGAGAAGTTCAGGGCCCACCATTCTATTATCAGGAATAGGTCTTAGGTGGATATTCGCTGCAGTTCCCTTGTTCGTTAAACACACATTTGCCTGTCATCTAGCTTTCCTTTTTTTTCCTTGTGGATATCTGATAGTGGTTGATTGTGCTATATGTGCTATCTTATCTTTGAATCATTCTAATTATGAGTTTAGCAAGACTTATTGATTGTTTTTTTAGTAGGAACATTTTCTCCATTTGCGATGGAAACAATCCTGGAGATAAATTTGGCAATTTTTTAATATTTGATCTACTGGTTATTTAATCATTCACATGTGTGATGATGCCAAAGGTACCTAGGATGCACCCTCAGTTTTTCTTTATCCTAAGTTTCCTGTCATTCAGATGCTTATTTTCTCAAGTGTCATCTTGTTGATTCCTCCCAGTTAGGTACTTGTCCTGTCAGAATTCTTTACAATATTTTAACTTGTATCAATTTGCATTTTGATGTTGCAGATTGTCGTTTAAGTAATTTAACAACTTGTCATGTACAATTCAAAGAACAGAATGATCCATCTACTCTGCAATTTCAGGTATTTCAAGTACTTCTGTTTCTTTGTCTTGTATGGTTGTGGCAAGGCATAAAGTAGCATGCATGGTCATGTGTCATTGCCCCATTAGGGTCGTCATATGATGGTGTGGATTGTTCATGTCATGCATGCCCTGGGCACAATGGTACATGTTTGTAAGGTACCACCTCCATATTTTGTTAGTTTGGCACTTTGGCTCTTGCTTATAAATATATTTCTCCATTTGATCTTTATTACCTTGCTGTGGATATCTTGATTTCAGCTGTGATGTGATCCTCGTTACTATTATGTACTTGCTTGGTGCTTTCATTTATTATTATTTTTTGAATTGTACTCATATCATGTCTTTCTTATGGAATATATTAAAGAGGGCATACCTAGCGCACGAGGCTGTCGCCAATGTGGGGTCTGGGAAGGATCAATGTACGCAACTTTATATTTAAATATTTAAAGAGGCTGTTTCCATTCTTATGGGTTATATTGTGTTCTCATAAGAGACCTTTTTGTAGGCACTTTATATTGGTTTCACTGACTTTAAATTTTGGTCCAACCAAAACTTCTTATCATTATAGAAGCCTCCATTGTGTTTATGGATACTCTGTGGCATATGAGGAGGCACTAAATTCTTCCTTCAAATATTGAAGCATGTATCTGGTTTTTAGTTATATTTTTTGAATCCACATTATTAGGTGAACTGTGAGTAATCTTGATGTCATGTTTAATTTGGCTTATTTCTTTCTTTGTGCTGCTATGCTTGCAGATGGATTAATTTGGCTTATAACCAGAAAACAAAAATAGGGTCTTATGGCACTTGGATTAACCCAAGTCAATATTTATATGGGCACTAGAATAGGACAGAAGGGTTTTGGGACATACATTATGAAAGAAAAACATGGTAGCTTGATCAATTAATCGTACAGAATGCCATTATAGTATCAACACATGCATATGGAGACTGATCCATCTCATGTAGGCAATGAAATATAAGCTTCACTGCATCATTAACAAGGACAAGTAGATTATCTCTCCACCATAGCTGTGTTCTTAAAAGACACTTGAACACCTTTTGGTGTCTAGTGCCCAGTGGTTTAAAAAGCGTTAGGTGTCAAAAGGCATCAAGGTTCTAAAATGCTCGAGGCGTTAGGCACTCACCCGAGCGAAGCGAGACACTCTCAAATATTAAAATATAAAAAAATATAATATAATTATTTAAATAAAAATATGATATTAAATTAAAAATATACGGTTAACAGTATATTACTTAAGTTATATGGGGAAAAAATATTCTCTAAAATATTAAAATATAAAACATATAATATAATTAAAAATATAACCATTTAAATAAAAATATGATATTAAATTGAAAATATATTGTTAATAGTATATTAAAGTTAGAGTGGGGAGAACAAAATATTAACAGTAACAGAGGGAGATTGCAGCAGCGACGGAGGATTAGTTTAAGATAGTTGTGGCAGTGTTGCGAACGATAGTAGCGGAAGTTGTGGACAGTAGCAATGATAGCGGCTAAAGCTGCGGATAGCAGCAGCGGAAGTGAGGGAAGCTGCGAATAGTAGTAGTAACAGCGGCTAAAGCTCCCGATAGTAGCAGCAGCAGCAGTGATGGAAGCTCCAGAGGGCATCTGTCGATGGTGAAACTTGCGGTTCTCTCCCTCGACAGTGGAAGCGACAGCGGAAGAAAGCTACGAGGGTTGTCGGACTCGTCCATCGACAACAGAGGAAGACTTGGTCCATTGCGTTTGTGGTGGAGGCAGCGGTAGAAAGCATCGGCAGTGGAGGCAGAAGCAGCGCTAGGGTTCCTCGAGGTCGCGCGGGTGTGAAGCGTGGCTTTTTAGGTAAGAAATTATGAATCAAACCATACTTAAATCGGTTCGGTTCTCTTAATTGAATCGGGCGCTCGCCCGAAGCGCCCAGCGCTTGCGTTCGGGCGAGTGCCCAAGCAGCACCTCATTGAAGCGCATTGCCTGGTCCACACACGAGGCGCTCGAGCCTCGCCTCCCCTTGCCCGAGCGTTTAGGCGAGCATTCGAGCGCCTATTTAAATCACTATTAGCGCCTTTGACGACACTGGCCTTTTCAACCATTGAGGTCTATGGAGGAAAATGTTACAACTGACAGAATAACTAAAGCCCATCATATTGTCTCTGTACAATTGTAACCTAGTCTTCTTTGGGTCTCTTCCAGTCTCAGCACATTTAACCTTGGTTGATTTGCCTTGCTGATGCATTTACTGGTATCTTTTTGTCATGTCCTAACTACGTTATATCACTTTTACTTTCCCATGAATTGATGTTACTCCCATCTATCATCAGATGCACTCATCTTAGCATATTTCTGTCACACTAACTATTGTTATATGTCCCCCACTTTCTCAATTATTTGACCAATAAATCCTCTTTCCAATATTTCTTTCTAATTTTTAATGCACTGGGGCATCACATGGTTGTCTCACACAATAGATGCACTTTTTCATTTTAGCAACCAGGTATAATTTGGAATCTTCTTTTTAGGTAATGGTTCTGTTGAATAATGGATCCAAGGTAATGAATGTTTATTCTTCTTGAAATTTCTTGTTCATTTTGGATGTGTTGTGCTTTTCTTTTCTTCAATTAGATCTAGAAAAGGTACTTCGTATATTTGTTCTTGGTTCAACCTAGTATTGAGTGCTTTAAATTTGTACATATATTTCTAGAGAAGTGTTTTAGTCTCATTTATATTCTCATTAGTAAATGATGTCATCATCTTCTTCAAATAAGGTACATGGTGAAACTTCAGTATAAATATATGCACCATGCCCGTTCTTTTTAGCAGAGATTGGTCATGAATGTTTTATGTTAATTGGTTTAGTGCTAACTTTAATGTACATACCTTACAGCTAGTCGAACATTTGCAAGCAATTTGATGATATGATGTGCTGAGGAGCATCTTAGAAAGTGTTTTACAGATCAACCCATGGGAGTCAACTACGATTTGATACCTAAAAACAAAACAGAAAATAAGTTTTGATTTCATCCCATTCAATCAAATTCATGACAGTTATTACTACAAACATCATTGATATTTATGCTTACATTAGTAACTTGTGAGTGATAGGTTTGCTTTTGGAACCATTGAAAATCACTTGATTAATTATGGTCATAGAACATGGGCGAATAAGGTTCTTCATTTCATGTAGAGAATGAAAAAAATGTTTGGTATTTAGTCTTTAGGAGTGTTCTAGACAAGGTAGCTACAATAGAGAAAATATATCATCAAGATAACTGCCATGATATTGGTTTTATTGCTGGGAGAGATCCATTGGCATGCTGAGACTGTGAAGTGAACTTTGCCAGAACATTCTCCGGGCTACTTTGTTGAGAACATATTGGAATTTCATTGTTCTTGGGGCTAAAGGTTTTTGTGTAGTTATACAGCAAAACGTAGCAGCATTTGATAATTTTGACACATTTGGTCAAGTTATTACCATTGGCTATTTAGATTATCATTCCCACCCTCTTTTTCACAAGGTTTTGCCCGATTTTCCTTTGTGGCGTTGTTATTCTAAAAAGTCTTTGATTTTGACCTGAAGAATTGCAGAATATACACAGCAATCCTTGGATCAACAAAATTTCGGTTCACATCATTAGAAAATGCAAGGTGCAAATTTCGGTTCACATCAACAAAATCCTGGGTCTGTATCTATATGGCCAGTTTGTGATCCTGTATTCCACTTTATGGTACAAATTGAATAATATCATAGCGCACAATTCAACAATTACCAGGACCAAGGTTTTTGTGCAGCTTCCATTTCGCATCAGCTGATGTTGTTCCCAGGACTTCAAACTGCTGACCAGGTGGGCCTTGTCAATGACAGTACACTTTTTCAGTGCAAGCATGACGCCGCTGTTTCCAGATGGGAAGCATCTCATGTTTGATGATGATGATGATGATGTATAAGTCTGGCTACATTTGATCATCTGACCCAATCGGTTGCGACTGACTTGACTCCTAGTAACCTAGTCCAAACCTGACCCAAGACTCAAAGTCAAGTGATGATCCCTGTCACCAAAAAGAAACATATGTTGCTGATGGTATCTCTATGCTTCTATCTTTTCTTTTGTTTTTGCTAAATTGGAGCTTTAATTGCAAGAGACGATGTAGTAAGACTGGCATTAATTTTCCGAGGAACTGAGACTTTTTATGCTCAGCATTTCTGGTCCAAAATTGATGGGGAGAGTTATGTAAGAGATCATGATTCGACTCTTAGAAATAAGATCTGTATATAAATATAAATGTAATTTGGGTTTGACGAGGGCTTGGTAAGGTTGCTTCTCTATATGGGTAAAATTGATATATTGAAGATCTTTGTTGGTAATTCAGATTCAACAAACTGATGAATAAATCATCTGATTCGGTCAGATCTTGATATTGAGTCCTTTTTTAGTTGATCGGGAAGGTTATGAGTTATCACCCAATAGAGAACCTTTTCATCAACATTTGCCTTCTATGTTTGGATGATTAAATAATAACGTGTTAAAGGAATATATTCAACATTTAGATTTTCTAATGCAATTATGCTACTTCCCTCACTCTTTCCGCTATATGGCAATAGTTCCATCCTTAGTTCAACCAAATATATCTGTAAAACCAGAAAAATATCTACAATCTACGTAGTCCAATTCAGGGAATATGAAAGACAACTCCACAGACAAAAAATGTTGAAAGCTCGACTAGTCTATCACAAAGAAATAAAGCCAATAACATATTGACAGGGAAGACTATAAGGTGTAGCTGTGATGTCTTCCAAATGCAACATATTTTGAGGTTGTGTAGGTCCATGTTTGATGGGTACGCCCATCCTGAGCCCGTGTGAAATGGTGAGCAAAAGCTCAGTTTTGACATTAAATTAAATGATATCAGTGCAAGATAGGACTGGAGTGGTGGTACTTGTCATTTGTCTTTTGTTTCTTTGCTTTTAGAGGCTTGCTCATTATGAGCTGGTGTTGACTTTTCACACCCACATGACAGTACACACACAAACCAATAATCCATCAAATTATTATTGCATTCTACATATGTAATATAATACGATAATCCCATCGACAAGAGTTTGATTAAGATTTTGGATGGTATGACTAATAATATCAAGAGCCTAAGCTTTTAGAAAATAAAAACCCGATATATATTTAACTCTAATAAAGATTTTAGCTGGGTGATGAATGATTCTAGAAGCCTAAGGGTTAACCCAACACATATTTAAATCTAATAGAGTTGGTGTGTATGTGCCACAATCATATACTTTTGCACAGACGCCGAAGGCACGGGGGATCACGGTGTACCACAAGATGGACTCGTCTGCTCCTACCAGTACACCACATCTTGTCGCTGAAAAGGCTGCATTCCAGGATGAGTTCTTGTAGAAGCAACTCATTATTGTCTTATGGCTTCCAGGAAAGCAGTTGGGGATGAATTCTTCTTGTTCTACCATTATCTGATAGCACATGAAATGGACATGGAAAGAATGACTAGTAGAATACATCTTCAGGTAATCTTTGATCCACGAATCTTAGACAGAACAAACCGAGCAACGTTGACATGCTGAGAAGGAAAACACCTGCACGATCTTCTCTGATATATAAAGCTTATCCCACACGATCTTGTCAGCCATCCGCGATTCCGACAACCGGCACGGCACTGGGGCAGCGGAACGGGTGGCCCCCTGTCGACGATGGCACAAGGTGTGGCGCCGCGGTCACCCGCTCGCACCTAGGGCACATGGTCAAGGACGAGGCCGGCAACGACTGGCGGGTGTAGGGGGAGAGCACAGTAGGTGGGGCCACTCACAGCGCTCGCAGCTCCTCCACCTCCAGCTGCAACAGTCGGTTCTCCTCCGTCAAGGATCTGAAGCGGGTACTCGCACTCCATCTCCGTCTGCTTCAGCTTCGTCCTGCACCACAATGCAGGATATTTTTACGTCATGTTATTGATAGAATGAAATGAAGAGGAAGATATAGATGTAAAAAGCATATTTCAATTAGTATCATATAGTGTCTCTTTATACATGGTGAAAGAGAAGATTTCCTCAACTAAGCAGCGAGATTTCCTTGTGCAGAGGAAATCTGTTATGCAGTTGAGGAAATCTCTCTGTTATTAGAGGAAATCTCTCTATTATCATGCCTCCGCAAGATCGAGCTCTTGTCAAGGATACCGATCTTGGACCGATGTAACAAATATAATTTGTGGGCTAGAGGCTTCGTGAGTGAGTCTACTAGTTGATCAACCGTATAAACATGAGAGACTCGAAGTTGACGTCTGACAACTTGATCTCGCACGAAGTGAAAGTCGATGGCAATGTGTTTCATACGTGAGTGGAACACTGGATTGATGCATAGGTAGGTAGCTCTAACATTGTCACAATATATTATAGGAGTAAAGGTAGAGCTAACTTTGAGTTCCTTGAGGAGATTTGTAACCCAATTGAGTTCAGCAGCAGCAGTAGCGATGGCACGATATTCAACTTCAGTTGTAGACCAGGCGATTGTCTTTTGCTTCTTAGAACTCCAACTAATTGGATTAGACCTAAGAAAGATGACATACCCTGACGTGGAGGTTCTATCATCAAAGTTTCCCACCCAATCAGCATTAGCAAAGGCATGGAGATGAAGTGGAGTATATTTGCGAAGAAAGAGACTATGATTGAGGATCCCTTTAAGATACCACAAAATTCGTTTAACCGCAGACTAATGCATAGCAGAAGGCTGGTGCATGTATTGAGATAGTTTATTGACTACAAATGAGATATCTGGATGGGTGAGAGCCAAGCATTGTAAGGAGCCAAGTACTTGGTGTTGAATCTCGGATTTTGATGATGAAACAAATTGATAAGTGTTTATGATTTGATATATTATTTGATGCAGGATGCTTCGATCAGGATGAGACAATTAAAGCAAAAAAAATCATGTTGGGCCGGAGCGAACATGTCAGAAGATTGGATGTCAAGCCGGAGGATCGGTCGACATATCGACATATCAACAGAAGGCTTTAGGCCATGGATTCGAGCATCGAACCAAGAAGAGTGGATATTGCGCCAAGGATATCGGAGTTGCGGAGGTCAACTGGTCGATTAGGCAATAGGTCACAAGAGAGAACGATGCATCGAAGGATCGGATGAAGCGTCGATGGACCAATGACATGCCGGACAACATGATTCATGCTTAGTAATAATTGTCTAGATCGAAGTGTGTTTTTATATGTGTAAGATTAACTACGATAACAAGGCATAAAGCAAAATGAAGTCCTGAAGTCAAGAATGCGATTTCGTTGGGAGTTCGTCGGAAGTCTGGACGTTCGTTGGAAGTTCTGTCGGAATTGACCGAGAAGTCCTAGAACTTGCCAAAGAAGCTCATCGGAACTCGCCAAGAAGATCATCGTGAAGTCCAGAAGCTTGTCGGGAGTCCGCTGGAACATTGCCAAGAGATCGTCAGAAGTTCACTAGAAGATCGCCGGAAGCTCGCTGGAAGAAACCTAGACTTACGGACTTCGTTTAGCTTAGTAAATATCTTAAAATTCACAGTTAGCACATAATCGGGATTAGAATTGGGCCAACCCAATTAGGGGACAGTTGGGCTCAAGTTTGGACTATGTTGGGCTAAAGAAAGGCCCAAACAGTGATCAAACGGGTGAAACCATCGTGGCACAATCTTCAAGACTGTATCAGGAAGTGGTATCGCCAGTCTGGGTGGTGGTACCACCCAGACACAATCTTTTAAGTGGTGGTACCGCCCGTACCTTAAAATTTTAGAGGTTTAAATTTTGGGCTCCAAATTTGAATCCATTTGGGGCCTATAAATACCCCAGCTATTCTTGTGTGGATTAGTAAGAAATATTGAGCAAAACCTTGTGATTCTAAAGTTGTAAACCTTAAAAAGTTGAGTTTCCTCCTCCCAAAGCTTAGAGAGAGTTCTTCCCTTCTATTTGACAATGACAAAGGGGGAGCAAAACTTACTAGAAAGCAAAATTGATAGCTTGCACTTCTCAAAAGAGAAGAAAGAATGATGCTATCTTGTGAATTTTGCTAAGTTACACATTTCAAGAAAATACAAAAATGATGCTATCTTGTACATTTCAAAAACTTGCTAGTTTGAACATCATAAAGAAAAGCAAATATGCCAACTTGAATATCTTTAAATTTGCTAGCTTGCATGATGTAGAACTTGTAATCTTGAACATCACCAAGACTTGCTAACTTGCAAAAGAAGCAAAAGTGCTATCTTGCCTATCTCAAGAAACAAAACATGCTAAACTTGCACATCTAGCAAAATTTACAAACTTGCAAAACTTAAAATTATTGCTAGCTTGCATGATGATAAAACTTGAGATTATATTGCAACGATTTGAACTTATATTTTCAAACACTTAAAAGTTACACTTCTCCTTTTTGTTGATGACAAAGGGGGAGAAGTATGATCATGTTATGCATGATGACGTGTTGCAAATATTCTCGATGAAATTTGCAATGACTTGAATTTAGCTTGAATTCAATATTCTATCAATGGCATATTGATAGGGGGAGTTTGTTTAAACTCTTGCAGGATGCTTCGATCAGGATGAGATAATTAAAGCAAGAAAAATCATATTATGCTGGAGGAAAACATGTCAGAAGATTGGTCGTCGACCCAGAGGATCGGTCGACGTATCGACAAAAGGCTTTGGGTCATGGATTTGGGCATCGGGCCAAGAAGAGCGGATATTACACCAAGGATATCGGAGTTGCGGAGTCAATTGGCTTACTAGCTAATAGGCTGCAAGAGAGGATGATGCGCCGAAGAATCGGATGAAGCATCGAAGGACCAATGACATGCCGGACAACATGATTAATGCTTAGTCTTAATTGTCTAGATCGAAGTATGTTTTTACATGTGCAGGATTAACTACCATAGTAAGGCTTAAAGCAAAATGAAGTCCTGGAGTCAAGAATGCAATTTCGTTGGGAGTGCGAGAGTTCGTCGGAAGTCCAGACGTTCGTTGGAAGTTCTGCCGAGAAGTCCAAGAGCTTACTAAAGAAGCTCGTCGGAACTCGCTAAGAAGATCGTCGTGAAGTCCAGGAGCTTGTCGGGAGTCCGCCGGAATATTGCCGAGAGATCGTCGGAAGTTCGCCGAAAGAAACCAAGACAAACGGACTTGTTTAGCTTAAGTATGCCTTAGATTTCGTAGTTAACACGTAATTGGGTTTGGATTTGGGCCAACCCAATAAGGGGCCTGTTGGGCCCATGTAAGGACTGTGTTGGACCCAATGAGAGGCTCAAACAGTGTCCTAAGAAGTGACATCATCGTGGCATAATCTTCGAGACTATGTTAGGCGCTGGTACCGCCAGTCTGGGCGGTGGTACTGCCCAGCACAGTCTGGGCGGTGGTACCGCCCAGCGTAGTGTTAGTATCAAACTGACACTGGTGGTGGTACCGCCTAGCACAGGCAGTGGTACCGCCCGTACCTAGGAAACCCAGGATGAGATGTTTTTAGGCTCCAAGTTTGAATCAACTTGAAGCCTATAAATACCCCTCTCATCCCTGGTTAACAAATACAAGCACAAAGAGTTTTAAAGTGAGAAAACGCTGTCGAAATCACTTGAGAAATCCCTCCTCTAGATCTAACACTAGGATCCGAAATTAACCGCAATACAAGAGGCAAAAGATCTTAATAATTTTTCACTTGAAGAACTTTTTGGTTCATTAATGACATATAAAATGGGGCACAATACACAAAATGAACTTGAGAACAACCTTCCAATGAATAGGAAGGATTTTAGACTTAGAATAATCGAAGACCACTCGAGCATAAGCTCAAGTGATGATGAACTTGAACTCCTCATGAAATTTAAAAAGTTTATGAAAAAAAAAATAAAGAATAAAAAGAACGCAACTACTTGTTATGAACGCAAGAAGAGGGAAGCACTTTGGGACGAATCAAGTTCATCTGAAGATGAAGAACGAACCAAAAAAGGCGAGGTGGCAAACTACGCCTTAACGGCTTTTGACGATAAGGTAACCAAAATCCCCTTAATGTATTTCAAAATTACATAATGCTTTTCATGAGTTATTTTTAATTTAGTTTAGAAAAAAAAAATTTCTTGAAAATTGCATGATGTAATAAAATTAAATTTTTTTAGGAATCATGCTTATCTTTCTAGTAATTTCAAAAATAATCATGAAAATTACATGTTTTATAACAAAATAATTTTGATTAAAAATGCCTTATGAAATCATGCTTGATATTTTAATAATGTAATGGAAATGCAAAAATTGGAATTATGCTTATCATGCTAGTAATTTTGAAAATAATAATGACCATTGCGTGTTTTATGAAAAATACAACAAAGTGTTAATCTAAATGCTTACTCACCTAGTAAGATTAATCTTATGTATATGTTTAAGAAGCAATAATGTCTATCATGTTGATTGAAGATGTCTTATGTTCAATGAAACCATGTTTAATGAGTTCATCTTTTTAAATTATGCATGATGATTCTTGCGATTTATGAAATATAGATTTTTACCATAATAAAAGTGACTTTTTCGGTTTTAAAAATGATGTATATTTTTGTTTGGTATAAATGACAAAGGCATGCTCATATGAAATAAATCACATGAATTGAAACAACTATAAAGAGGGAAATATTTTTCTCAAATTTTTTTTTTCTCTATCTTATCGAGTTTTGAATAAGAGATTGAAAAGTATATTTATATTATTTTGAATCTCTTGAACTATGAAAGTGATTTTGATGATTTGATGATTTAAATTTGAATAAATTATTTATCCAAATCATGATCTTGATTCCATGATATTTACAAATTAAGATTTATTATGAACCAAGATTTTTTTTATTAATCATTCTCCTACGATTGTACTTGGTATTTTCTTAAGAGGAGATTTTCT
>LVTN01003042.1:5517-16883 GCA_001649415.1 Musa itinerans
GCTTTAGATGATGTAGGAAATCCTTTATACTTGAGAGAGAGATAGAGCCCAAGAACCAAAACTATCATTTATATAGATGTTCTCCCATCAAGAATATTTATTATCACCAACTTTGTAACGTTCAAGAATTAATTAAAATTTGTAATGTTTGGACCATAATGAAGAATTTTAATAATAATAAATAAAATATTTAATAATAGCAGTTATATTTATAATGAATGAAACATTAATATTTAAATCATAATAAATAAAGAATTTGATGATAATGAATGATGAACTTAATGAGAACGATTAAATTCTTCCACTTGGTCCATATGTTTAGCTTAATAATTTGAATTAATCTTTATCGAATAATTTTCTTAAGAAACAAATACATGAATCATAGTGATAAGTCCTCTAAGAGCGGGTATTATCATCCATGTATCATGATGTATTTTAGTTTCTTGAGAATTAATCTTAGTATGGTAATTTTGCTTAATGAATAAACCTTATGTTTATTCTTGGTCCAATACAAATATATTTTTTCAAATTAATGTACATATGAATGAGAAAATATCATAATATATATAAGAGTTTCAATATAATTACAAAGTGGAACCAAGTCATATTTTCTCTACATGATCCTTGAATTTTAAAGGTGGCATGCCTTTAGTCAAACGATCAGCAATCATCAATTCAGTGCTAATATGCTCAATGACCACTTTCTTTCCTTTTACACATTCTCTTGTAGCTAAATACTTAATATCGATGTGTTTACTTTGACTTCCACTTTTATTATTTTTAGCCATAAAGACAGCAATTGAATTATCACAAAAAATTCTTAATGGCCTAGAAATAGAATCCATGACTTTAAGTCTAAAAATGAAACTCTTAAGCCATACACCATGTGAAGTAGCCTCAAAATATTAGACTAATTCAGCTTCCATGGTAGAAGTAGTAGTCAAGGTCTACTTGATGCTTCTACAAGAAATAGTTCCACTAGCCATCATAAAATTATATCATGATATTGATTTACGAGAATCAACACAACTGATAAAGTCTGAATCTGAGTAACCAATCACATCCAGATTGTCTATATGTCTATACATAAGTATGTAATCTTTGGTTCCTTGAAGATACCTCATTAAGGAACCAAAGAGCTCGCCAGTGAGCTCGCCGAGAGCTCGTTGAGAGCTCGTCAAGAGTTCGTCGAGAGTTCGTCGAGAGCTCAGTGGGAGCTCATCGAGAGTTCGTCGGGAGCTCGTCGAGAGTTTATCGGGAGTTCGCCAAGAGTTTGTCGGGAGTTCGCCAAAAGCGTGCCGAGAGTTCACTGGAAGTTCATCGAGACTTCATCGGAAGAATGATCGACATACCAGACAAAGATTGCTTAGTTAATACCTTAATTGTCATAGTTAGAATTTAGATTGAGTTAGGATTGGGAGATAATCACACTAACTCAGTTAGGGGCCAACTCGGCCCAAATTAGGACTAAATTGGGCCAAGAGAAAGGCTCATTTGATGACCTCGCCAACCTTGGCGGTGCCACCGACGACCTTGGCTTGGGCGGTACCACTACAGTTTGGGCGGTACCACCATAGTCTTAGGTAGTGCCACCGTCGCCCTTGGCTTGGGTCACCGAATAAGCCTTTCTCTTGGCCCTAAACCCTAAACCCTACGACAATTAAGGCCCAGGTTATCTGGGCGGTGGTACCACTGGCAATTAATATTGCTAGGTAGTGGTACCGCCCTATCATGCGGTAGTATCGCTAGATTGGGTGGTGGTATCGCTCAATGTCAGAGTGTCAAGCAGTAGCACCACCCAATATTGGCGGTGGTACCGCTAGTACCCCAAAAATCCAAAATGAGATACTTTTCTACTCCAATTCTGAAGCCATTGGGGCATATAAATACCCTATTCCTTTCTGCATGAATGGGTATCAAACTGTGAATAAAATCTTGAAGTGTTGGGGTGTGACAAAATTGTAAAAGTGCTAAGTGTCCTCCTCTCTTTCTTTAGCCTTGTTATCATTAGAGAAGAGGCGTGAGGGTTGTAAGGGTTGTCTCCTAAACCCGTGAAAAGGAGAAAGCATTGTAAGAAGGTGGTTGGTCTTCACATATTAAAGGAAGACCATTAGTGGACGCTGATGACCTCAACGGAGGAGGAATCGAAAGTGGATATAGGTCACAACGACTGAACCACTATAAATCTGGTGTGTTCTTTCCTTACTGCTTTCTTTCACTACTTAGCTATATTCTACACTTTACATTTACTCTAAGTCATTATTTTCATTACTTTCCGATACGGATTTTGTCGAAACGATTATATCAAAAGAAATTTTTTGAATCAATGAAATTTTTATCACTGCACTAATTCACACCCCCCTCTTAGTGCTGTAGTGATCCTAACATTTGTAACTAATCAAATATTTTGCTTGAAGATGGTTTATTAATGGTTATATTATTGATCTTGATGATTTTTCTGATGAAACTTATTTTTTGATTTTAAACATTGATGTATGGTTTTTGGTATAAAAGAAAATGGCATGCGTATATGAAGTTAATCACATAAATCAAATCAAAAAAATGGGAATGTATTTTTTCTTGAAAATGTCTTTATCTCTAAAAGCTTATCGATACTTTCAAAAAGAGATTAATGAATCTATTTATGTTATTTTTTATGAATCTCTTGAACTATGAAAGTAATTTTGATGATTTAAATTTAAATGAGTTTTATCCAAATCTTTTATTTCATACTTGAGAATTTTTTTTTGAATCAAGATCTCTTATTTGATCTCTTATGTTTCTTTTTGCTATTTACTAAAGAGAAGTTTTATCTTTTTGTCGATCTTGAATTCTCGAAATTATAACTTGAGATTTTCTTTATATGAATCAAAATCCCTTACTCTTTGTTCACATATGATTTTGTTATTAAAGAGAAGATTTATCCTAACGAATCATGTTCTTTCTCTTGATTCCTCTATCTTTATAACTTGAGATTTATTCTACATGAATCAAGATATGTTATCCTCCTATGAATCTTTTTACTATTTACTAAAGAGAAAATTTATCTAAAAAAACCATGATATGTCACTTGACTTCTTAATGGTTACAACTTGAGTTTTATTATGTACACTCCCTTGTATTCATGAATTGTATACCTCATTACTCTTGATTTAAATTTATCTTTTTTGTCATGATTTGAAAATTGATGTGAAGGGAAAATAATTAGAACATTATATTATTCTCTTCTTTTTGACAATGACAAAGGGGAGAAAGGATTGATAGTTTTATTATATACACTCCCTTGTATTTAGAAGATTGGACGTCGGGCCGAAGATTGGTACCGCCAGGTCAAGCAGTGGAACCGCTTGTGAGACAGTGTACGTCTTTAGAAAACTTAGGAGGTGGTACCGCCGGGGCTAGCTATGAGTCATTGAATGGGTCTTCCACTTGGCCCAAAATAACCCCAACTTCTGATATGTTCCACTCTGACCCAATGTCTGATTCTTTTGACATGTTCCACTTCGACGTCTAATCTTTAGATATGTTCCACTCCGGATCAACGTCTGATTCTTCTTGCTTTAATCGAATTGCCTTTCCATGATTTAAGTTAGTCCTACATCACTCAAAACACACATTAGATCATAACTTCATCAATTGATTGCATCATCAAAATTTGAGATTCAATAGAATGGTGCTTGAGCCAAGTTCTCTAACCTCGCTCAACTTTATCATGCTCCCACTGTCTCCATCAAGAATGTGTTCCTTCTTAAGGAACACTACTCTCTTGGCTATAAAGATCTTTTAGTCCTCGGGGTGATAGAAATAATACCCACAAGATTCCTTAGGCTATCCCACGAACTTGCACCATTCCGTCCTAGATTCCAACTTGTCGAGGCTATCTCTTAATGTAGGCAGGAAAGCCCCAAATCTTAACAACCTCAAGATCGGGCTTCTTTCCTTTCTATATCTCATATGGTGTAGATACTACCAATTTAGTTGAAACTCTATTCATAAGGCAAGTTGCGATCTCTAGGGCGTATCCCTAGAATGAGACATGTAGGTCGGCAAAACTCATCATAGACCCCAGTATCTACATGTAGGTCGGCAAAACTCATCATAGACCCCAGTATCTACATGTAGGTCGGCAAAACTCATCATAGACCCCAGTATCTACATGTAGGTCGGCAAAACTCATCATAGACCCCAGTATCTACATGTAGGTCGGCAAAACTCATCATAGACCCCAGTATCTACATGTAGGTCGGCAAAACTCATCATAGACCCCAGTATCTACATGTAGGTCGGCAAAACTCATCATAGACCCCAGTATCTCTAATAGTGTGATTCTTCCTTTTAGATATACCATTGAGTTGAGATGTATAAGAAGGTGTCCATTAGGATAGAATCTCATAGTCCTTGAGGAACTAGATGAACTTTGTACTCAAGTACTCACCTCCTCGATCTAATCGAAGAATCTTGATACTTTCTAGTTTGGTTTTCCATTTCGTTATGATATTCTCTGAATTTTTTGAAGGTTTCAGACTTGTACTTCATCAAAAACACGTGTTCGTACCTAGAGAAATCGTTAGTGAAAGTAATGAAGTAGGAGTAACCACCTATGTCAAGAGTTGATATGAGACCATATATGTCATTATGTATGAGTTCCAATAACTTAGTAGCTTTCTCTCCAGTTCCACTAAATGTAGAGTTGGTCAGTTTTCCACGAAGGCAAGACTCACAAGTTGTATATGACTCATAGTCAGATTGATCTAGATATCCATCCTTTAGCAACTTTTGAATCCTTCCCTCATGGATATGACCTAGCCTATAATGCCACAGGTATGCACTATTCACCTCATCTCGTTTTCTCTTGGTCACACTTACATTCATAATATGTAGAGCAATGTCTAGCATAATCTCGTTTCCTCTCGTGATGATCTTATCATCTAATAATTTTGAACAATCATTGTTCTCAAAAACTAATTTATATCCACTAACTGTCAAACATGAAATGAAAAAATATTTTTGAAAATAGAAGGAACAAAATAGCATGTAACCAATGCAATAATAGCTCTACCAAGTAGATGTAGGGTGACCTCGCCAACAATCACTATAACAACTTTTGCTCTATTGTCCATCTTGAGGTCCATCTTGTCTCTCGCAAATCTCTTAGGTCTTGCCAGAACCTACAACGAATTGTCGATGTGATAAGTACTACCGGTATCTAATACCCATGTACTATCACAAAAATCTTATAACTAGAGATTGATCATGAACATACTTGAAAGCTTCTCCAAGCTTCTATTTCACCTTCTCTGCAAGGTAATCTTTGTAGTTCCTCTTTCAATGCCTGTCTTTGCCATAGTGGAAGCACTGACCTTTGTTCTTTCCCAGGTCCTTCTTAGCAAACTTTGCTTTACCCGGTCTGCCATTGCCCTTACCCTTCTTAAGAGACTTTTCTGTCTTCCTTTCCTTTCTGGTCTCACCAGCATAGAAAATCGGCTTCTCTTTCTTGATAGTGCTCTCAGCTTCCCTCAACATATTAAGGAGCTCAAAGAGAGTCACCTCAAGCTTGTTCATATTAAAATTAATGATGAACTGAGAAAAGGAATCTAGTATGGACTAAAGCACAAGATCCATACACAAGATATCCTATAGGACTATTCCTAGCCCCATGAGTTTCTCTATCCACTCAATTATCTTAAGGACATGGTTTTGAACCGGTGTCCCCTCAATCATCCTAGCATAGAAGAGACTTTTGGATATCTCACATCGTTGAGTCATTCCCTATTCCTTAAAACAATTTATGGATAGACAAGAGAATAGATCTGACATCTATCTTTTTATGCTATCTTTGTAACTCGAAAGTTATGGAGCCCAACATGTAATACTAAGCATGAGTGGAGTCATCTATGTACTTCACATAGTGAGTGATCTTATCCTCACTTGCCCCTTCCTTGGGTGTAGGCATCACTATATCATGGACGTACGCGATTTTCTCTACCATGAGAATAATTCTCAAGTTGCGGAGCCAATCCATATAATTTGGACTAGTGAGGCAGTTGACATCAAGTATGCCACTAAGAGATTTGAAAGTGACATATTTCTGATAAACAGAAGATGCAACATAAATAAATAACATGTATATTTTGTAAAAAACAAACAATCAAGATATGAACTTATATCTTGATGTAGTTGAATCTTGGATTTTGATGATGAAATCAATTAGTAAATTATTTGATCTAAACTATATGTTGACAAATATGTGTAGGATTAACTACGATAGTGATCAAGGCATAAAGCAAAACAAAGTGCCGGAAGCAAGATCAAGAATTCTTTGGGAGTTCAGAGTTTGTTAGGAGTCTGGAGGTTCGTTGGAAGTATCGTCGAAATTGGCTGAGAAGAAGCTTGTCAGAACTTGCCAAAAAGATCAACGTAAAGTCTATGAGCTTGCCAGGAGTCTGCTGGAAGATTGCCGAGAGATTGTCGAAAGTCTACTAGAAGATCGTCGAAAGCTCGCCGAAAGAAACCTAGACTTACCATACTTGTTTTGTTTAGTGTATGCTTTAAAAATCGAAGTTAGCACATAATTAGGGTTAGGTTTGGGAGGTAATCCCATTAAACTTGTTAAGGGCCAATTGAGCCCGTAATTGGACTAGTTTGGGTTGGATTCAAGCCCCAAATAGGTTGCTGAACCCTGTCTGGTGGTGGCACTGCTAGATCGGGGTGGTGGAACCGCCTAGGGCTCAGTCACCAAGAAGCCTGGGTGGTGGTACCGCCCAAACTAGGTGGTGGTAACTCTAGCAGTTATTATTGCCAAGCGGTGGTACCGCTAGAGCCCAGTCTCTGAGGCTCTATCAAGTGGTAGTACCGTCAGACTAGGCGGTGGTACCACACAGTGTCAGAGTGTCAGGTGGTAGTACCGCTTAGTATTGGCAGTGGTACCGCCAGTACCCCAAAAACCCGAGATGAGACGCATTTAGGCTCCAATTTTGAAGCCATTAGGGCCTATAAATACCCCATTCCTTTATGCATGAAAGCATATCAAACTGTGAACAAAATTTTGAAGTATTGGGGTGTGAAAGAATTGTAAAAGTGTTAAGTGTCCTCCTCCCTTTCTGAGTTTTGTAATCATTCAAGTGAGGTGTGAGGCTTATAAGAGTTATCTCATAAACCCGTGAAAAGGAGAAAGTGTTGTAAGAGAGTGGTTGGTCTTCGCCCATTGAAAGAATACAATTAGTGGATGCCAGTGACCTCGATGGAGGAGGAATCAGAAGTGGACCTAGGTCACAATGACCGAACCACTATAAATCCAGTGTGTTCATTCCTTATTGTTTTCTCAAAAACTAATTTATATCAACAAACTGTTGAAATGGAAATAATATTTTTGATAAATGAAGGAACAAAATAACATGCATCCAATATAATAATAGCTCCATTAGGCAGATGTAGGGTGACCTCGCCAACAACTACTATAACAACTTTTGCTCCATTACCCATCTTGAGGTCAATCTTGCCTCTCGCTAATCTCCTAGGTCTTGCTAGAACCTACAACGAATTGCAAATATGATAAGCAATACCAGTATCTAATACATATGTGTTATCATAAGAGTCTAACAAATGTAGACTGATCATGAATGTACATGAAGCTTTTCTAAGCTTTTGTTTCACCCTCTCTACAAGGTACTCTTTGTAGTTCCTCTTCTAGTGCCCATCTTTGCCATGGTGGAAGTATTGGCCTTTGTCCTTTGTTGAGTCTTTCTTAGCAACCTTTACTTTACCTGGTCTACCCTTGCCCTTCTTAAAGGACTTTTCTACCTTCCTTTTCTTTCTAGTCTCGCTAGTATAGAGAATTGGTTTCTCTTTCTTGATCGTGCTCTCTGTCTCCCTCAACATATTGAGGAGCCCAGGAAGAGTCACCTCAAGCTTGTTCATATTAAAATTTACTATGAACGATGATAAAGAATCTGGAAGGGACTGAAGCATAAGATCCACACAGGTTATCCTCTAGGACCATTCCTAGACTTGTAAGTTTCTCTATCCACTCAATCATCTTTAGGACATGGTTCTGAACCGGGGTCCCCTTAGTTATCCTAGCGCAGAAGAGACTCTTGGATATCTCATATCACTCAGTCCTTCCCTGTTCCTCAAACAGTTTATGGACATGTAGGAGAATGGATCTGACATCCATCTTTTCATGTTGTCTTTGTAACTTAGGAGTCATGGAGCCCAACTATTGAATCTCGGATTTTGATGATGTAACTAATTGATAAGTGTTTATGATTTGAACTATGTTTTGAGTGATGCAGGAAGCTTCGATCAAGATGTGATAATTAAAATAGGAAGAATCATGTTGGGCTGATGGAACATATTAGAAGATTGGACGTCGAGCTAGAGGATCGGTCGACGTATCGACAGAAGGCTTTTGACATCGAGCCAAGAAGAGTAGATATTGCACCAATGATATCAAAATTGCGCAGGTCAACTAGCCGATTGGGCAATAGGCTATAAGAGAGGATGATGCGCCAAAGAATCAGACGAAGTGTCGATGGACCAATGATATGCCAGACAATATGATTCATGCTTAGTAATAATTGTCTAGATCGAAGTATGTTTTATATGTGCAGGATTAACTACGATAGTAAGGCATAAAGCAAAATGAAGTCCCGGAGTCAAGAACGAGATTTCATTAGGATTTCGAGAGTTTGTCGGAAGTCCAAACGTTCGTCGGAAGTTCTGCCGGAATTGATCAAGAAGTCCAAGAGCTTGCCAAAGAAGCTCATCAGAACTCACCAAGAAGATTGTCATGAAGTCCAAGAGCTTGTTGGGAGTCCGCTGGAACATTGCCAATAGATCGTCGGAAGAAACCAAGTCTAACCGGACTTGATTTGCTTAGAATATATCTTAAGAATCATAGTTAGCATATGATTAGAGTGTGATTTGGGAGGTCTCATCAACTCTATTAGGGGCCAACTAGGCCCGAAGTTAGGCTAGTTTTGGTCGGATTCAAGGCCCAACCAGGATGCTGGACGCTGTTTAGTGGTGGCAACGCTAGGGTCAGCGGTGGCCCCGCTTGGAAGACCCAGTCTCCCAAGTGGTCTGGGCGGTGGTACCACCCGCAGTGAATGCTGCCAACGGTGGTACCGCCCCTGTCAGGCGGTGGTACTACTAGAGCTCGGTCTCTGAGCTCTGTCAGGCGGTGGTACCGCCTATTGTCAGGGTGTCAGGCGGTGGTACTGCAAGACTAGGCGGTGGTACCGCCAGTGCAGTGTCAGTGTCAAACTGACACTAGCGGTGGTACCGCCCAACACAGGCGGTGGTACTACCCGTACTCGGGAAACCCGGGATAAGACATATTTAGGCTCCAAGTTTGAATCAACTTGAAGCCTATAAATACCCCTCTCAACCCTTGTTAAGATACACAAGCACAGAGAATTTAAAAAGGGAAAAATGCTATAGTAATCTCTTATAAGAATCCTCCTCTTCTAGTCTAAGTGTTAGAATAGTTTGAGAGAGGAGTGAGTGCTTGTAAAGGTTGACTCCTAAACCTGTGAAAAAGAGAAGAGGGGTGTAAGAAGGAGGTTGATCTTTGCCTATTAAAGGAAGATCAATAGTGGATGCCGGTGGCCTTGACGGAAGAAGAATCGACAGAGTGGATGTAGGTCATGATGACTGAACCACTATAAAAATCTGGTTTACATTTTGTCTTGAGCAATTTACTTTAACTACAAACCACTTTACTTGCTTACTACTTTCAATGCGTTTATGAACGTGTTTCAAGTTAAGATCTTTACAAAATGGTTTTTGTAAGAATCAGTTTTAATCAAAACCAAACGATTTGAATCCGACGTAGTTTTTACCACTACACTAATTCCCCCCCCCCCCCTCTTAGTGCCGACTCGTTCCTAATAGTTAGTAACAGAGTCTCGTTTTTCTCATTTGGTTTAACACCTAAAGAGAAATAACTCTTTTCGGCTTTCAAGAGAGTCACTCTCTTATTCGTCCTCCCTTGTTCAATGGGACAGACTACACATATTGGAAAACTCGAATGAGAGTTTCTTGCTTTCGTTGAATCTCGATTTATGGAATATAATCGAATTTGGTTTTTAAAAATCTTCTCTTCTAATGAACGATTAGAATGAGTTGGAGAAGAAGACTTTCTCTTTAAATGTAAAGGCTATGAATGTCTTATTTTGCGCCTTAGATAAAAATGAATTCAATCGGATTTCTACTTACGAAACGACTTTGACATTTGGCATACTCTTGAAATCACACATGAAGGCACTACTAGAGTTAAAGATTCTAAAGTCAACCTTTTAATGCATAATTTTGAATTGTTTCATATAAAACCAAGCGAAACCGTTGTTGACATGTACACCCATTTTACGGATGTTGTCAATGGTTTAAAAGCACTTGATAGAAGTTTTTCAGATTTTGAACTTATAAATAAAATTTTACGTTCTCTTAATAAAAGTTGGGATCCGAAAGTAAGCGCAATACAAGAGGCAAAAGATCTTAATAATTTTTCACTTGAAGAACTTTTTGGTTCGTTGAAAACATATGAAATGATGCATAATGTACAAAATAAACTTGAGAACAACCTTCCAAATAACAAGAAGGATTTCGGACTTAGAATAATCGAAGACCACTCGAGCATAAGCTCAAGTGATGGTGAACTTGAACTCCTCACTATAAAATTTAAAAAGTTCATGAAACAAAAATTAAAAAATAAAAAGAATGTAACTACTTGCTATGAATGCAAGAAGAGGGAAACACTTTGGGATGAATCGAGCTCATCTGAAGACAAGGAGAAAATCAACAAAGGCGAGGTGGCAAACTACGCCTTAACGACTTTCGACGATGAGGTAATCGAAACTCCCTTAGTTTATTTCAAAATTACATGATGCTTTTTTATGAGTTATTTTTAATTTAGTTTAGAATAATTATTATTTTTGCATGTTTAATGATGTAATGAAAATGCATAAATTGGGATCATGCTAGTAATTTTGAAAATAAAAATGAAAATTACATGTTTTATGTTAAAGGAATAAAATGTTAGATTTAAATCTAATGATAATCCTATATATGTTTTTCAAGAAGAAATAATGTGTATCTTAATGATTTCCATATTGGTTTTGATTGAAAATACTTTATGAAATCATGCTTGATGAAATAATGTAATGATGCATAATGATCATGCTTAATGAATTTATCTTTCGAAATTATGCATGATGATTTGAAGTAATGATGATTTTTGAGTAATTTATGCCTTATTGATCTTTGTCATAATAAATCTTGCACTTTCGGTTTTAAACGTTGATGCATATTTTTATTTGGCATAAATGAAATAAATCACATGAAATGAAACACTAAAAAGAGGAAAG
>LVTN01003043.1:391-20609 GCA_001649415.1 Musa itinerans
GTTGGTTCCGGTAGCATCTCCGACGAATCTTCGGACTCTCGAACACCCATCAAACTTGACTCCGGTAGATTTTGCTTTATGTCCTCAAGCTATCGTAGTTAATCCTGCATGCTTAACTCAATAATATGGATTAGATCAATTAACCCATCAATTGATTTCATCATCAAAATCCGAGATTCAACAATACTAAGAGTGGATGATCCTCTGTTGACACACAATTACCTTCGTAAGATTGGCTACCATTCCCAAGAACTGACTATACCATATCTAGAACTTTCAAACCTGTAAGTCCGACGTCAAATAATGAAGTACTCAAACAATATATCTTTGGTGTCTTAAGTCTAAGGACTAGACACATAACTAGGACTACAGAATCACTATCTGACGTGAGGTATCATTAACTATCCAGTATTCCGTAAGTGGATCAATTAATGAACTCATTCTCTTTTGAGCACCTGCACTATACCTCTAGTGTCCCCACACGAGCGACTATGAGACTAGCCACCTCCATCATATGGATGAGTATATTGTGCACCGGTCTATCCAGTTATTTTGATGTCCTTCTCGAGTAACCTATGATTGGGATGATTTAGGATATGTGTTTAAAGGTGAATCGATCTCATTATTGTGATCTCATCATGATCCGAATTATACAGATCCAAGGACATTACAATATACATCTAGATAATATATGATAAAGTACCAGTAATAATAAGCAAAGAGATTGTCACCGCATGTCACAGGTGCCATCACTCACGTGATTGGCTTGTAAAGCACCTATAACTAATAATCTCCCACTTGACCTAAAGCCAATTACCTATGTATTTGATCCCCATTAGACCTCTATGATACTCAAATACAATCTAAGTCAATGGCTTTGTTAGTGGATCTACAATGTTATCTCCGGATGGAACTCTTTCCACTGCTACATCTCCACGGGCCATGATCTCTCTAATCAGGTGGAACATCCTTAAAACACTTCTGATAAGACCTGGGTTCCTTGAGAGATCGCCCCATTATTGTTGCAATATATCAGAATCGATTTCACGCTACTCGATACAACTCCTAGATTCATGATGAACTTTTTATCTAAACCTCCTCTTTTGCTACTTCTGCCACAGCAATTTATTCCGCCTATGTGGTCGAGTCAACAGTAGTATATTGCTTGGAACTCTTCCAGCTCACTACTGCCCCATTCAGGATGAACACATACCTTGAATTCGACTTGTAATCATCTATATCAGACTAGAAACTTGTGTCAGTGTAGCCCTCAACATGGAGACTACCTCCTTCATATACCAATAAAAGATCCTTAGTCCTTCTTAAGTACTTAAGGATACACTTTACCGCTTTCCAATGCTCCAAGCCTAGATTCGCTCGATATTTACTCGTGATACTCAGAGTATGTGTTATATCAGGCTTGGTACATAGCATAACATACATGATAGACCCAATTGTAGAGGTATAGGGTATCCTATCCATGTTTGCCCTTTTTTCAAGAGTCTTTGGGAACATACTTTGAGAAAGTAAAATTCTATGTCTCATCGGTATCAGACCTCTCTTGAAATTTTTCATGCCAAATCTTTTGGCAATGGTGTCTATGTATCTGGACTAGGACAAGCCAAGCATTATCTTGAATCTATCTCTATAGATCTGAATCTCCAAAAGATAGGATGCTTCCCCTAAGTCCTTCATGAAGAAGTATTTAGATAGTCACATCTTTACTATGGAGAGCATTTCTACATGATTCCCAATGATTAGGATGTCATTTATATATAACACCAAGAAGGTGATAGTGCTCCCACTTACCTTCTTGTATACATAAGACTCATCTTCATTCTTAATGAAGTCATAAGATCTGATCGCTTCATCAAATCTTATATTCCAACTTCGGGAAGCCTGCTTTAGTCTATAAATGGACTTAAGTAGTTTGCACACTTTTTTTGGACTATGCTTGGACATGTATCCCTTAGGTTATATCATACACACCTCCTCCTTGAGGATGCCATTGAGGAACACGATTTTTACGTCCATCTACCAGATCTCATAGTCATAATGTACTATAATAGCCAATAGAATTCAGATGGATTTCAGCATAACTATGGGTGTGAAGGTTTTGTCATAATCAATACCTTGCCTTTGACGATACCCCTTAGCCACTAGCCTTGCCTTATAGGTCTCAACCTTTCCATCTACTTTGATCTTCTTCTTGAATATCCATTTGTAGCTAATGGGTAAGATACCCTCAGGTGCATCAATAAGGTTCCAAACCTTATTGGAGTAAATGAATTCCATCTAAAAATTCATGGCTTCTTACCATTTCTTGGAGTCTATGCTCATAATAGCCTTCTCGTAGGTCTGAGGATTAACATCCAGAGTGTCCTCTCCACTAATATGTCTTACATATCTCTTAAGAGGATATGATACTCTACCAGACCTACGCAAAGTTGAAACTTGTGTGTCAGGTACCTGAATAGACTCGGTCTCCAGAATGGTGCATGAGCTAGGTTTCCTAACCTCACTTAACTTTATCATGCTCCCACTGTTTCCATTAAGAATGTGTTTCTTCTCAAGAAACATTGTTCTCTTGGCAATAAAGGCCTTTTGGTCCTTGAGGTGATAGAAATAATAACCACAAGTTTCCTTGGGGTATCCTACGAACTTACACCGTTTCATCCTAGATTCCAACTTATTAGGATTGTGTCTTTTAATGTGGGTAGGGCAGCCTTAAATCTTAACAACCTTAAGATCAGACTTTTTTCCTTTTCATATCTTATATGGTGTAGACACTACCGATTTAGATGAAATTTTATTCAGAAGGTAAGCTACGGTCTCTAGGGCACATCCCTAGAATGAGATGGGTAGGTCGGCAAAACTTATCATGGATCGCACCATATCTAATAATGTGCGATTCCTCCTTTCTGATACACCATTGAGCTGTGGTATATAAGGAGGTATCCATTGGGATAAAATCTCATGGTCCTTGAGGAATTGGGTGAACTCTGTACTCAAGTACTCGCCTCCTCGATCTGATCAAAGAGTCTTAATACTTTTTTCAGTCTAGTTCTTTACTTCATTTTTATATTATTTAAATTTCTCGAAAGCTTCGGACTAGTACTTCATGAAGTACACATGTCTGTGCCTAGAGAAATCATCAGTGAAAGTAATGAAGTAGAAGCAACCACCTATGGCCTGAGTTGATATAGGATCACATACATCACTATGTATGAGTTCTAGTAACTCAATGGCTCTCTTTCAAATTCTACTAAATGGAGAGTTGGTCCGTTTTTCACGAAGGCAAGGCTTGCAAGTTGTATATGACTCATAGTTGAATGGATCTAGGTATTTATCCTTCGTCAACTTTCAAATCCTTCTTTAATGGATGGACCTAGCCTACAATGCCACAGGTATGCATCGTTCACCTCATCTCGCTTCCTCTTGGACATGCTTACATTCATGACATATAGAGTAGTGTTTAGCATAAACAAACCATTATATAATATCCCGCTAGTGATGATCTTATCATCCTTAATAATCAAACAATTATTGTTATCAAAAACCACTTTATAACCATTCAATGTCAAACATAGAATGAAAATAATATTTTTGATAATAGAGGGAACAAAATAACATGCATCTAATGTAATGATAGCTCCACCAGGTAGATGCAAAATGACCTTGCCGACAGCAACAACAGCAACTCTTGCTCCATTGCCCATCTTGAGGTCCATCTCACATCTCACCAATCTCCTATACCTTGCCAGGATTTGCAATGAATTACAATTGTGCTAAGCACTACTGGTATCCAATACCCATGCATTATCACAAAAATCTAACAATTGGAGACTGATCATGAATGTACTTGAAGCTTCTCCAAGCTTCTGTTTTGCCTTTTTTGTAAGGTACTCTTTGTAGTTCCTTTTTTAATGCTCGTTTTTGCCATAGTAGAAGCACTGGCCTTTTTTCCTTTATTGGCTCAATCTTAGCAACCTTTACCTTACCCTATTTGCCCTTGCCCTTTCCCTTCTTAAGGGACTTCCTAGCCTTCCTTTTCCTTTTGGTCTCATCAACGTAGAGAACTAGTTTCTTTTTCTTAATGGTGCTCTCTACCTCCCTCAATATATTGAGGAGCTTAGGGAGAGTCACCTTAAGTTTGTTCTATTGAATCTTAGATTTTGATGATGAAATCAATTGGTAAATTGTTTGACCTAATCTATATATTGAGATAAGTGTGCAGGATTAACTACGATAGCGGTAAGGCATAAAGTAGATGTTGAGCCAAAGTAAAAGATTGGACGATATGTTGAAGATTTAGATGATGTGCCGGAAGTTTGTCGAAAGCTCACCGAGAGTTCATCGGGAGTTTACCGGAAGTTTGTTGAGAGAACAATTGATTTATCAAATAGAGATTACTTAGTTAAATGTCTTAATTATCGTCTTTGGACTATAAGTTGAGTTAGGATTGGGAGGTAATCCTAGTAACTCAGTTAGGGGCCAATTGGGCCCTTAACAGGGCTGAATTAGGCTGGTTGAACAACCCATTCATCACCTGAAGTCACGGCCGACGGTGGCATTGCTAGGGCTGACGGTGGCACCACTTAAGATTCAGTCTCCCAAGTGGTCTGAGCGGTGGTACCGCCAGAGCTCGGTCTCCGAGCTCTGTCAAGCAGTCGTGCCGCCCAAACTGAGCGGTGGTACCACCCAATAATGGCGGTGGTACTGCCAATACCTTAGAAATTTAGGATGAGACACTTTTTGGCTCCAATTTTGAAGCCATTGGGGCCTATAAATACCCCACCCTTTTTTGCATGAAAGGACACAAAAGTATGAACAAAATATTATAGTCTTAGAGTGTGAAAGTGTTACAAAAGTACAAAGAGCCCTCCTCCTCCCTTTCTAGTGTTGTGATTATTTAAGAGAGGTATGAGGCTTGTAAGGGTTGTCTCCTAAACCCGTGAAAAGGAGAAGAGAGTTGTAAAAGGATAGTTGGTCTTCGCCCATTGAAGGAAGACCACTATGTTGAATCTCGGATTTTGATGATGAAGTCAATTGTCATTTGTTATCTAATCCATATGTTGAGATAAGTGTGCAGGATTAACTACGATAGCGGTAAGGCATAAAGTAGATGTTGAGCCAAAGTAAAAGATTGGACGATATGTTGAAGATTTAGATGATGTGCCGGAAGTTTGTCGAAAGCTCACCGAGAGTTCATCGGGAGTTTACCGGAAGTTTGTTGAGAGAACAATTGATTTATCAAATAGAGATTACTTAGTTAAATGTCTTAATTATCGTCTTTGGACTATAAGTTGAGTTAGGATTGGGAGGTAATCCTAGTAACTCAGTTAGGGGCCAATTGGGCCCTTAACAGGGCTGAATTAGGCTGGTTGAACAACCCATTCATCACCTGAAGTCACGGCCGACGGTGGCATTGCTAGGGCTGACGGTGGCACCACTTAAGATTCAGTCTCCCAAGTGGTCTGAGCGGTGGTACCGCCAGAGCTCGGTCTCCGAGCTCTGTCAAGCAGTCGTGCCGCCCAAACTGAGCGGTGGTACCACCCAATAATGGCGGTGGTACTGCCAATACCTTAGAAATTTAGGATGAGACACTTTTTGGCTCCAATTTTGAAGCCATTGGGGCCTATAAATACCCCACCCTTTTTTGCATGAAAGGACACAAAAGTATGAACAAAATATTATAGTCTTAGAGTGTGAAAGTGTTACAAAAGTACAAAGAGCCCTCCTCCTCCCTTTCTAGTGTTGTGATTATTTAAGAGAGGTATGAGGCTTGTAAGGGTTGTCTCCTAAACCCGTGAAAAGGAGAAGAGAGTTGTAAAAGGATAGTTGGTCTTCGCCCATTGAAGGAAGACCACTATGTTGAATCTCGGATTTTGATGATGAAGTCAATTGTCATTTGTTATCTAATCCATATGTTGAGATAAGTGTGCAGGATTAACTACGATAGCGGTAAGGCATAAAGTAGATGTTGAGCCAAAGTAAAAGATTGGACGATATGTTGAAGATTTAGATGATGTGCCGGAAGTTTGTCGAAAGCTCACCGAGAGTTCATCGGGAGTTTACCGGAAGTTTGTTGAGAGAACAATTGATTTATCAAATAGAGATTACTTAGTTAAATGTCTTAATTATCGTCTTTGGACTATAAGTTGAGTTAGGATTGGGAGGTAATCCTAGTAACTCAGTTAGGGGCCAATTGGGCCCTTAACAGGGCTGAATTAGGCTGGTTGAACAACCCATTCATCACCTGAAGTCACGGCCGACGGTGGCATTGCTAGGGCTGACGGTGGCACCACTTAAGATTCAGTCTCCCAAGTGGTCTGAGCGGTGGTACCGCCAGAGCTCGGTCTCCGAGCTCTGTCAAGCAGTCGTGCCGCCCAAACTGAGCGGTGGTACCACCCAATAATGGCGGTGGTACTGCCAATACCTTAGAAATTTAGGATGAGACACTTTTTGGCTCCAATTTTGAAGCCATTGGGGCCTATAAATACCCCACCCTTTTTTGCATGAAAGGACACAAAAGTATGAACAAAATATTATAGTCTTAGAGTGTGAAAGTGTTACAAAAGTACAAAGAGCCCTCCTCCTCCCTTTCTAGTGTTGTGATTATTTAAGAGAGGTATGAGGCTTGTAAGGGTTGTCTCCTAAACCCGTGAAAAGGAGAAGAGAGTTGTAAAAGGATAGTTGGTCTTCGCCCATTGAAGGAAGACCACTATGTTGAATCTCGGATTTTGATGATGAAGTCAATTGTCATTTGTTATCTAATCCATATGTTGAGATAAGTGTGCAGGATTAACTACGATAGCGGTAAGGCATAAAGTAGATGTTGAGCCAAAGTAAAAGATTGGACGATATGTTGAAGATTTAGATGATGTGCCGGAAGTTTGTCGAAAGCTCACCGAGAGTTCATCGGGAGTTTACCGGAAGTTTGTTGAGAGAACAATTGATTTATCAAATAGAGATTACTTAGTTAAATGTCTTAATTATCGTCTTTGGACTATAAGTTGAGTTAGGATTGGGAGGTAATCCTAGTAACTCAGTTAGGGGCCAATTGGGCCCTTAACAGGGCTGAATTAGGCTGGTTGAACAACCCATTCATCACCTGAAGTCACGGCCGACGGTGGCATTGCTAGGGCTGACGGTGGCACCACTTAAGATTCAGTCTCCCAAGTGGTCTGAGCGGTGGTACCGCCAGAGCTCGGTCTCCGAGCTCTGTCAAGCAGTCGTGCCGCCCAAACTGAGCGGTGGTACCACCCAATAATGGCGGTGGTACTGCCAATACCTTAGAAATTTAGGATGAGACACTTTTTGGCTCCAATTTTGAAGCCATTGGGGCCTATAAATACCCCACCCTTTTTTGCATGAAAGGACACAAAAGTATGAACAAAATATTATAGTCTTAGAGTGTGAAAGTGTTACAAAAGTACAAAGAGCCCTCCTCCTCCCTTTCTAGTGTTGTGATTATTTAAGAGAGGTATGAGGCTTGTAAGGGTTGTCTCCTAAACCCGTGAAAAGGAGAAGAGAGTTGTAAAAGGATAGTTGGTCTTCGCCCATTGAAGGAAGACCACTATGTTGAATCTCGGATTTTGATGATGAAGTCAATTGTCATTTGTTATCTAATCCATATGTTGAGATAAGTGTGCAGGATTAACTACGATAGCGGTAAGGCATAAAGTAGATGTTGAGCCAAAGTAAAAGATTGGACGATATGTTGAAGATTTAGATGATGTGCCGGAAGTTTGTCGAAAGCTCACCGAGAGTTCATCGGGAGTTTACCGGAAGTTTGTTGAGAGAACAATTGATTTATCAAATAGAGATTACTTAGTTAAATGTCTTAATTATCGTCTTTGGACTATAAGTTGAGTTAGGATTGGGAGGTAATCCTAGTAACTCAGTTAGGGGCCAATTGGGCCCTTAACAGGGCTGAATTAGGCTGGTTGAACAACCCATTCATCACCTGAAGTCACGGCCGACGGTGGCATTGCTAGGGCTGACGGTGGCACCACTTAAGATTCAGTCTCCCAAGTGGTCTGAGCGGTGGTACCGCCAGAGCTCGGTCTCCGAGCTCTGTCAAGCAGTCGTGCCGCCCAAACTGAGCGGTGGTACCACCCAATAATGGCGGTGGTACTGCCAATACCTTAGAAATTTAGGATGAGACACTTTTTGGCTCCAATTTTGAAGCCATTGGGGCCTATAAATACCCCACCCTTTTTTGCATGAAAGGACACAAAAGTATGAACAAAATATTATAGTCTTAGAGTGTGAAAGTGTTACAAAAGTACAAAGAGCCCTCCTCCTCCCTTTCTAGTGTTGTGATTATTTAAGAGAGGTATGAGGCTTGTAAGGGTTGTCTCCTAAACCCGTGAAAAGGAGAAGAGAGTTGTAAAAGGATAGTTGGTCTTCGCCCATTGAAGGAAGACCACTATGTTGAATCTCGGATTTTGATGATGAAGTCAATTGTCATTTGTTATCTAATCCATATGTTGAGATAAGTGTGCAGGATTAACTACGATAGCGGTAAGGCATAAAGTAGATGTTGAGCCAAAGTAAAAGATTGGACGATATGTTGAAGATTTAGATGATGTGCCGGAAGTTTGTCGAAAGCTCACCGAGAGTTCATCGGGAGTTTACCGGAAGTTTGTTGAGAGAACAATTGATTTATCAAATAGAGATTACTTAGTTAAATGTCTTAATTATCGTCTTTGGACTATAAGTTGAGTTAGGATTGGGAGGTAATCCTAGTAACTCAGTTAGGGGCCAATTGGGCCCTTAACAGGGCTGAATTAGGCTGGTTGAACAACCCATTCATCACCTGAAGTCACGGCCGACGGTGGCATTGCTAGGGCTGACGGTGGCACCACTTAAGATTCAGTCTCCCAAGTGGTCTGAGCGGTGGTACCGCCAGAGCTCGGTCTCCGAGCTCTGTCAAGCAGTCGTGCCGCCCAAACTGAGCGGTGGTACCACCCAATAATGGCGGTGGTACTGCCAATACCTTAGAAATTTAGGATGAGACACTTTTTGGCTCCAATTTTGAAGCCATTGGGGCCTATAAATACCCCACCCTTTTTTGCATGAAAGGACACAAAAGTATGAACAAAATATTATAGTCTTAGAGTGTGAAAGTGTTACAAAAGTACAAAGAGCCCTCCTCCTCCCTTTCTAGTGTTGTGATTATTTAAGAGAGGTATGAGGCTTGTAAGGGTTGTCTCCTAAACCCGTGAAAAGGAGAAGAGAGTTGTAAAAGGATAGTTGGTCTTCGCCCATTGAAGGAAGACCACTATGTTGAATCTCGGATTTTGATGATGAAGTCAATTGTCATTTGTTATCTAATCCATATGTTGAGATAAGTGTGCAGGATTAACTACGATAGCGGTAAGGCATAAAGTAGATGTTGAGCCAAAGTAAAAGATTGGACGATATGTTGAAGATTTAGATGATGTGCCGGAAGTTTGTCGAAAGCTCACCGAGAGTTCATCGGGAGTTTACCGGAAGTTTGTTGAGAGAACAATTGATTTATCAAATAGAGATTACTTAGTTAAATGTCTTAATTATCGTCTTTGGACTATAAGTTGAGTTAGGATTGGGAGGTAATCCTAGTAACTCAGTTAGGGGCCAATTGGGCCCTTAACAGGGCTGAATTAGGCTGGTTGAACAACCCATTCATCACCTGAAGTCACGGCCGACGGTGGCATTGCTAGGGCTGACGGTGGCACCACTTAAGATTCAGTCTCCCAAGTGGTCTGAGCGGTGGTACCGCCAGAGCTCGGTCTCCGAGCTCTGTCAAGCAGTCGTGCCGCCCAAACTGAGCGGTGGTACCACCCAATAATGGCGGTGGTACTGCCAATACCTTAGAAATTTAGGATGAGACACTTTTTGGCTCCAATTTTGAAGCCATTGGGGCCTATAAATACCCCACCCTTTTTTGCATGAAAGGACACAAAAGTATGAACAAAATATTATAGTCTTAGAGTGTGAAAGTGTTACAAAAGTACAAAGAGCCCTCCTCCTCCCTTTCTAGTGTTGTGATTATTTAAGAGAGGTATGAGGCTTGTAAGGGTTGTCTCCTAAACCCGTGAAAAGGAGAAGAGAGTTGTAAAAGGATAGTTGGTCTTCGCCCATTGAAGGAAGACCACTATGTTGAATCTCGGATTTTGATGATGAAGTCAATTGTCATTTGTTATCTAATCCATATGTTGAGATAAGTGTGCAGGATTAACTACGATAGCGGTAAGGCATAAAGTAGATGTTGAGCCAAAGTAAAAGATTGGACGATATGTTGAAGATTTAGATGATGTGCCGGAAGTTTGTCGAAAGCTCACCGAGAGTTCATCGGGAGTTTACCGGAAGTTTGTTGAGAGAACAATTGATTTATCAAATAGAGATTACTTAGTTAAATGTCTTAATTATCGTCTTTGGACTATAAGTTGAGTTAGGATTGGGAGGTAATCCTAGTAACTCAGTTAGGGGCCAATTGGGCCCTTAACAGGGCTGAATTAGGCTGGTTGAACAACCCATTCATCACCTGAAGTCACGGCCGACGGTGGCATTGCTAGGGCTGACGGTGGCACCACTTAAGATTCAGTCTCCCAAGTGGTCTGAGCGGTGGTACCGCCAGAGCTCGGTCTCCGAGCTCTGTCAAGCAGTCGTGCCGCCCAAACTGAGCGGTGGTACCACCCAATAATGGCGGTGGTACTGCCAATATGAACGCTGGTGGACTCAACAAGGAGGAATCGGGAGTGGATGTAGGTCACGATGATCGAACAACTATAAATCTGGTATGCTTATTTCCATTCTGCTTTTATTATCATTTTCATTACTCTCTAAGTTAATTGCTTAGTTCATTTACTCTAAGTCAAGTTTAAACACTCTTTTTCGAGATTGGTTTTAACGAACAAATATTTTCCAAAACCGATGAATTCATCGCTGCACTAATTCACCCCCCCCTCTTAGTGACGACTTGGTCCTAACAATTGGTATTAGAGCAAGGTTACTCTTATTTTGGTTTGAAACCCAAGAGAGATGGCATTTGCCGGTAATCTAGAGGGTTACTCAATCACACGTCCACCCATGTTCAATGTGACGGATTATACATATTGGAAAACTAGGATGAGAATTTTTCTAATTTCTATAGATTTTGAGTTATGTTATATTGTGGAAAATGGTTTTCAAAAGTATTATCTTCTAATGAACAATTGGAATGAGTTGGAGAAGAAGACTTTCTCTTTAAATGCCAAGGCTATGAATGTCTTGTTTTGCGCTTTAGATAAAAATGAGTTCAATCGAGTATCTATTTGTGAAACGACTTTCAATATTTGACACACACTCGAAATCACTCATGAAGGCACTAGTAGAGTGAAGGAGTCTAAAATAAATCTTTTAGTCTATACTTATAAATTGTTTCGAATGAAACCAAGTGAGACCATTAGAGACATGTACACCTAGTTTACCGGATGTCATTAATGGTCTAAAAGCGCTTGGTAAAAGTTTTTCTAACTTTGAACTCATTAATAAAATTATGAGATTCTTTAAAGTAACGGCCATTCAAGAGGCCAAGGATTTAAATAACTTTTCTCTCGAAGAACTTATCAGGTCACTAATGACCTATGAGATGACTTGCAACGCTCATGAAGAGTCTGAGAACAACCTTCCAAAGAACAAAAAGGATTTGGGACTTAGAACAATTAAAGTCCACTCTAAAAAAAGCTCAAGTGATGGTGAACTTGAACTTCTCACTATGAAATTTAAAAAGTTCATGAAACAAGAATTAAAGAACAAAAATAAAAAGAACGTAACTACTTGCTATGAATACAAAAAGAAGGAAGCACTCTGGGATGAATCAAGTTCATCCGAAGATGAAAAAATCTTCGTTTCGATCAAACCCGTTTCAAAAAAATATTAAACTTTGAAACCATTCGTAAGAGTGTAATGAGAAAGTAAAGCAAGTAAGGAAGTTTGTAGTAAGGTAAATTGCACAAATAGAAATACAAACCAGATTTTTATAGTGGTTCGGTCGTCGTGACCTACATCCACTCCACTAATTCCTCTTCCGTCGAGGCCACCGGCATCTACTAACGATCTTCCTTCAATAGGCGAAGATCAACTACCCTTTTACACTCTTTCTCTTTTCACGGGTTTAGGAGACAACCCTTACAATCTCTCTTTCTTAGATCTCACTTCTCCATTTAAAAGAACTTTCTAAATACTAGGAAGAAAGGACTCTAAATCCTAAGAGAGTTTCTAATTTTTCTATTCCCCTTTTTTAACTCAATTTCATACTCAATTCTTGCTACTCCATGAATGAATAGTTGGGGTATTTATAGACCGCAAATGGCTTCAAAATTGAAGCAAAAAAAAGTCTCATCCTGGGTTTCTCGGGTCCTAGCAGTACCACCGTATATGTTGGGCAGTACCACCACCTACAGCACTGACACTAGGCGGTACCACCGCCTGACATAGTGTTGGAGATTGTGCCATGACGGTTCCACCTGTTGGGTCACTATTTGGGCCTTTCACTTGGCCCAACGCAGCCCAAACTTGGGCCCAGTTGGCCCTTGATTGAGTTGGCCTAATTACATTCTAAACCGACTAAATTAGACTCTAAACTAACTCAATCTAGGCATAATCAATTACAAACGAATCCTATGTTGTCCGATATGTCATTGGTTCTTCCGGTGCTTCGTCCGATCTTTCGACGCATCGTCCTCTCCTTCGACATATTGCCCAATCAACATTTTGTCTTCTTGCAACATCCGATCTCATTGACGTAATGTCCGATATTCTTGGCCCGATGTCCAAATTCATGGACCGAAGTCTTTTGTCGATACGTCGATCGATCCTTCGGCCTATGTCCAATCTTCTAACACGTTTGCTCTGGCCCAACATCCGATTCATCCTACTTTAATCGATATGCCTTTTTTGATCGAAGCTAGTCCTGCGTCACTTAAACATACATTAGATGATAAACACATCAATTGATTTCATTATCAAAATCCGAGATTCAATAATGTCCCCATTTTTTATGATGACAACCAATTGATAACGGAGTTAACCTTAACTCCTATTAGTATGCCATATTGATAGAACATTGAATTCAAATTGAATTAAAGTCAAAGCAAATTTAATCATGAATATTTGCAACACATTATCTGCATATCATTGCATTGCATGTATCATTATTATAAGTTTTGCATGCATCATCATAAATATTTTAAATCATCATGGTATTAAAATATCAAAGTATATTACATCCTACTTGATTATCATATCATCATATCTTCTCCCCTTTTGTCATCAACAAAAAGGAGAAGTGCAACTATCAAGTTTTAGAGATATGCAAGTTTTATAACATACAAACTAGCAACAATTTTGAGTTGTGAAATTTTACAAAATTTGCTTCTTGAGATAGGCAAGCTAGCAATTTTTGGTGATGTTCAAGATAGCAAGTTCTTTCATCTCTTTTGAGAAGTGCGATTTTTTGCTTCCTTTACAAAGCATAAGCTAGCAAAATTTTATATCATTTTAGAGCGTGCAAGTTAGCAATTTGGCAAGTGGTACTTCTCTTTGAAGTATGAAGGCTAGCAAGTTTTTGAAAAAGAATGCAAGATAGCAATGTTTGAGATGTTCAAGAAAGAAACTTTTGCTTCTTGAAATATGCAAGTTAGTAATCTTTGCTTCTCTTTTGAGATGAGCAAGCTAACATATTTTTATATCATCTTGAATCAAGCTAGCAAATCTCTCTTTTGAGATGTGCACACTAGCAATTCTTTCACCCCCTTTGTCATTGACAAAAAGAGGGGAATAATAAAACAATGGTGCAATTCATTTCCCTTTATATCAATTTTTGAATTATGACAAAGATAAAGTGTCATTCTTATTATAATATGGCATATTGAAATAAGGTATCATTTCAGAAAATGATAATTGTTGACTTTCACATCATTTCATCAAAAAAATCATAGTATTACATATATCATTCCAAATCATAAATATTTCAAATCATGATGGTATGAAAATGTCAAATTATATTACAACCTACCATGCATGATCATAACTTCTCATTTGTATGCATCAATATAATATCATGAGTATTTCATGCATAATTTTATAACATCACATGAAGAATATCAAGAAAAATTAATTGGGTGATGAGATATACACTTCATGAATACAAGGGAGTCATGAACTAAATTTCAAGTTGTGAATATTATAAAATCAAGAGAAAAATTATGATTCTTTTTAGATGACTCAAATAGCAAAAAGAAGAATCATAATAAATGGCAAAAAAAGAACCATAGGAGTTCAAAAACAAGATCTTGATTCATAGAAAGTTTTCAAGTATCAATATTGAGAATTCAAGATCATGATATAGATAAAGATATTCCTATAGCAAAAGGAGTCATGAGAGAAAACATAAATATTCTCGATTCATGTATAATATCTTTCAATTCATTATGAATAATAAAATAAATATAATTTCAAAAATTCATGATTCATTTAGAAAAATTTCCTCTTTAGTAAACGACAAGAAGAAACATAGCAATGATACCAATCATGATTCATTTAAATAGTAGATAGCAAAAAGAAATATTGAGGATAAAAGATCTCGATTCATATAGAAAAAATCTCAAGTTATAAATATCGAGAAATCAAGATAAAAATCATGGTTAGATGAAACTCATCCAAATTCAAATCAAATAATCAAATTCACTTTCAAAAAATTCAATGAAAGTAGCGTAGATAGATTCCTATAAGATTAAAGATAGCTCAAGTTCTTTTAGTTCCAATTTTTGTGATTGATTTCATGTTCAAGTCTTTCATACAAAGGCCATGCTTCATTATTTATAATCGAAAAGCAATACAGAAATAATAGAAATCATCAAGCTCAATAAACTATAAATTACTCAAAAATCACCATGCATAATTATGATACCAAGACTTTTTAACATTTCCATTACATCATTAAATCATTATGCATCATTGAATCATCAAGCAACATTTCATTAAACATAAAGCATTTTCAATCAAAATTAGAAATCATCAATTTAGATACACATTATTTTTTTTTTAAAACATACAAGGAATTAATCTTATTTGATGTGCAAGAATTATTACAAAACATGCAATTGTCGTTATCAATATATATATATATATATATATATATATATATATATATATATCCTTACAATACAGATGTAAGCCTACACAGATTCATGGAGATTATTTTTCACAGAATACATGCTCAGGGTAAATTTTTTTGCCCTTGTTTATTTGCTCCTTATCTTCGGATGAGCTCGATTCATCCTAAGCTGCATTGAATGTTTTCTTCTTCTTTTATAGCTTCTTTTTTTTAGGTTCATTTTTGTTCTTTAATTCTTGTTTTAAGAATTTTTTAGGCTTTATAGTCAAGAGTTCAAAGTCATCATCACTTGAGCTTTCGCTCGAGTGGTCTTCATTTGTTCTAAGTACCAAATCCTTCATATTCTTTGGAAGGTTGTTCTCAAGCTCTTCATGAGCATTGCAAGTCATCTCATAGGTCATTAATGACTCGATAAGTTCTTCGAGAGGGAAATTATTCAAATCCTTTGCCTCTTGAATGACTGTTACTTTAGGGTCCAAACTCTTTAGAAGGGATCTCAATATTTTATTAACGAGTTCAAAATTTGAAAAATATTTGTCAAGTGCTTTTAGAATATTGATGACATCCGTAAAATGGGTGTACATGTCACCAATAGTCTCGGTTGGTTCCATTTGAAACAACTCAAAATCATGCATCAAAATATTAACTTTAGAATCTTAACCCTACTTATGCCTTCGTGTGTGATTTCAAGTATATACTAAATGTCAAAAGCCGTTTCACAAGTAGAAACTCGATTAAATTCATTTTTGTCTAAGGCGTAAAATAAAACATTCATAGCCTTTGCATTTAAAGAGAAAGTCTTGTTATCCAATTCATTCTAATCGTTTAGTGGAAGAGAAGACTTTTAAAAATAAAATTTGACTATATTCCATAAATCGAGATTCAATGAAAGTAAGAAAACTCTCATTCTAGTTTTCTAATATATGTAGTCCATCTCATTGAACATGGGAGGACAAACGATGGAAAAGCCCTTTTGGAAGCCGAAAAGTGTCATTTCTCTTGGGTTTTAAACCAAACGAGAAATAACGTGGCTCTGATATTAATTGTTAGGATCGAGTCGACACTAAGAGGGGGGGGTGAATTAGTGCAGTGGATAAAAACGTCGTCGGTTCAAAAATCTTCGTTTCGATCAAACCCGTTTTGAAAAGATATTAAACTTTGAAAGCATTCGTAAGAGTGTAATGAGAAAGTAAAGTAAGGAAGTTTGCAAGAAGGTAAATTGCATAAATAGATATGCAAACCAAATTTTTATAGTGGTTCGGTTATTGTGACCAACATTCACTCCGCCGATTCCTCTTCCGTCAAGGCCACCGGCATCCACTAACGATCTTCCTTCAATGGATAAAAGTCAACTACCCTTTTACACTCTTTCTCCTTTTCACGGGTTTAGGAGACAAACCTTACAACCTCTCTTTCTTAGACCTCACTTCACCCTTTAGAAGAACTTTCTAAATACTAGGAAGAAGGGACTCTAAATCCTAAGAGAGTTTCCAATTTTTTTTCCCCCCTTTTCAACTCAATTTTGTGCTTAATTCTTGTTACTCCATGTAGGAATAGCTAGGGTATTTATAGACCCTAAATAGCTTAAAAATTGGAGCAAAAAAAGATCTCATCTCGGGTTTCCCGGGTCCTGGCGGTACCATCACCTACAACACTAACATTGCATGGTACCACCACTTGGGAGATTGTGTCTAGGTTACCCCATTGCCCAAACTGGTGGTACCACTGCTTGATAGTCTCGAAGATTGAGTCTGGGTGGTACCACCGCCTAGACTGGCGGTACCACTGCTTGACATAGTCTCGGAGACTATACCACGATGATTCCACTTGTTGGGTCACTGTTTGGGCCTTTCACTTGGCCTAACATAGCCCAAACTTGGGCCTAGTTGGCCCATAATTGAGTTGGCCTAATTACATTCTAAACTGACTCAATTAGACTCTAAACTAACTCGATCTAGATATAATCAATTACAAGCGAATCCTATGTTGTTCGACATGTCATTGGTTCTTCTGGCGCTTCGTCCGATCTTTCAGCGCATCGTCCTCTCCTTTGGCGTATTGCCTAATCAGCATTTTTTCTTCTTGCAACATCCGATCTCCTTGGCGTAATGTCCGATCTTCTTGGCCCGATGCCCGAATTCACGGAATGAAGCCGTCCGTCGACACGTTGACCATTCCTCCGACCCGATGTCCAATCTTTTGACATGTTTGCTCCGGCCTAATGTCTAATTCCTCCTGCTTTAATCAATTTACCTTTTTTGATTGAAGCTAGTCTTGCATCACTACAAACACATCAATTATTTCATCATCAAAATCTGAGATTCAATAATCGGGTTACTAATGACCTATGAGATGACTTGCAATGCTTATGAAGTGCTTGAGAACAACCTTCTAAAGAACATGAAGGATATGGCATAAAGAACTCATGAAGACCACTTGAAAGAAAGTTCAAGTGATGAGGACTATGATGATGACTTGGCACTCTTGACAAGAAGGTTCAAAAAATTCATAAAAAGAAATAAATTTAAAAATGACACTAAAAATAAAATTGAACCTAAGAAAGAATAAGTTATATTCTATGAATGCAAGAAGCCAGGACATTTCAAAAGTGAATATCCCCAAGTGAAGAAGAAACAACCAAATAAGAAGGCGCTCAAAGCAATGTGGGATGATTTGAACAGCTCCGAAGACAAATAACAAAGCAACAAGGAAATCACGAACTACGCACTAATGGCTATCGGAGATTAGGTAAGTGGTTCATTTGATGTAAATTTATCTTTTGATGAGCTTTTAAATGCTTTTCATGAGTTATTCAATGAATGTAGAATAATGAGTAAAAAGTATAATTCTTTAAAAAAAGAGCATGCCCTTTTAAATAATGAATTTGAAAAACTTAGGCATAATAATCCTTTATTGCCTCCATACACTAAGTATGAACACCTAGAAGCACTTGAGAAGGAAAACTTGCTATTCGAAGAAACTCTAGAAAAGTTTATGGTTGGTAGCAAGTCCATGAACATGATCCTTGCCAATAAGAGTCACGTTCATAGAAGAAGCGGAATCGGATTTGTGAGTAGCTCTCACCAAAATCCAACCACCTTTGTTAAAGGCCCTACCTTGCATGTATCACCCTACACCAAATGTAACTTTTGTTGCAAACTCTGACATGTTGCTCACAAGTATCCGTTTAAGAGAAATGTTCATACAAATTGATTTGGGTTCCTAAAGGAACTGTAAAGAACTCTACGCAAAATAATAAGTTAAGTTGATCGATTTTTGAGGCACCCAAGGCCAAATGGGTACCTAAAAATCACCCTTTTTTTAGAAATGTTCACCATCACAAGCTAGGAGCAAGAAATGGTTTCTTAATAGTAGATGCTCAAGGCACATGACCGGAGATCTATCTCAATCCTCTAAGCTCACTAGCCTAGATGAAGGATATATCACATTCGGAGACAACAACAAGGGTAAAATCATTGGTAAATGTACCATAGGTAACAAGTTTAACATTTTAATTAAAGATGTGTTGCTGGTTGATGGCTTAAAGCAAAATATTTTGAGCATTAGTCAATTATGTGATAAAGGATGCATTATTAGATTTAAATCCAATGCTTGCATTATTTAAAAGCTACACAAAAACATATCTATGATTGCCCTAAAATAAAATAATATATACACTATTGACATTGATGATCTTTGTAATGAAATATGTTTTTTGATTTTGAATGATGATGCTTGACTTTGGCATATGAGATTAGGTCATGCTAGCATGAAACTAATCTCTCAAATCTCATCTAAAAAACTTGTGTGTGATGCATGTCAACTAGGAAAACAAATAAAAGGTAGTTTCAAATCAAAGAATCAAATAAGCACCTCTAGACCATTGTAATTGATCCATATAGATTTGTTTGGACCAATTGATACAACAAGCTTGTTAGGATCGGGGTCGGTACTAAGAGTGGGGGTGAATTAGTGCAGCGGTAAAATTACATCGGTTCTAAAATCTTTTCATACGTTGAAAACTGAACTAGGAAATGCTTAACTTTGAAAGCAAAGTAAGAGCGTATTGAAGGCAATTTGCAGCTAATGTAATTTGTAGAAAGTAAATGCAAACCAGATTTTATAGTGGTTCGGTCGTTGTGACCTACATCCACTCCGCTGATTCCTCTTTCGTCGAGGCCACCGGCATCCACTATCGATCTTCCTTTAATAGGCGAAGATCAACCTCCTTCTTATACCCCTCTTCTCATTTTCATGGGTTTAGGAGACAACCTTTACAAGCACTCACTCCTCTCTTACATAATTCTAAACTTAGAGTGGAGAAGGGAATTTCTAAAGAAATTGTAGCAGCGTTTTCTAAATTTTGAATTCTTTGTGCTTATGTATGTTAACCAGGGATGAGAGGGGTATTTATAGGCTTCAAGTTGATTCAAACTTGGAGCCTAAAAATATCTCATCCCGGGTTTCCTGGGTACGGGCGGTACCACCGCTTGTGCTGGGTAGTACCACCACCCAGTCTGGCGGTACCACCGCTTGGGAGGCTGTGCTGGGCGGTACCACCGCTTAGACTGGCGGTACCACCACCTAACACCCTGCTAGGGGTGGTACAACTGCCCAGACTGGCGGTACCACCGCTTGACACAGTCTTGAAGACTGTGCCACGACGGTGCCACTTCTTGGGACACTATTTGGGCCTCTCATTGGGTCCAACACAGTACTTACATGGGCCCAACTGGCCCCTAATTGGGTTGACCCAAATCTAAACCCAATTACGTACTAACTACGATTCCTAAGACATATTCTAAGCTAAACAAGTCCGTAAGTCTAGTTTCTTCCGGTGAGCTTCCGGCGATCTTCCGGCGAACTTCCGACGATCTCTCGACAATATTACAGCGGACTCCCGGCAAACTCCTGGACTTCATGACGATCTTCTTGGTGAGTTCCGACGAGCTTCTTTGGTAAGCTCCTGGACTTCTCAACAGAACTTCCGACGAATGTTTGGACTTCCGACGAACTCTCGAACTCCCAATGAAATCGCGTCCTTGACTCTAGGACTTCATTTTGCTTTAT
>LVTN01003044.1:8116-24583 GCA_001649415.1 Musa itinerans
CATTACTCTTATGAATGTTATTATAATCCTAACAATCAAGGTGATAAGGCAAATTTTGTTGAGAAAGAAAAGAAGGAAAATCAAGTTTTGCTAATAAGTTATGAAAATTTGAAAAATGATCAGTCTATGACATGGTATCTAGATACAGGAGCCTCAAATCACATGTGTGGCATCAAAGAGCTATTTTCAGAAATGGATACAAGTTATTCTAGGAATATTATATTTGGTGATTTGTCTCAAAGACTAGTAAGAGACAAAGGTAAAATTCTCCTTGAACTTAATAATGGCAAGGAATTATGCATTTCAGATGTTTATTATGTTCCTGATATGAAAAATAATATTCTAAGCTTGGGTCATAAGTGATGTGATAAGATGTGCCAGAGTCCATAATCCAATTATGTTGACTAGTATTTAGAGTAGTTGTGAGATTTGCTTGAGGCCAATGTGATGGAGGAGGAAGTCTGGGTCGAGATCGACAAACTTTTGTATAGTGGCCAACTTTGTCACACAGTTGGTAAACAACTCTTTGTTGATTTGTGTGGTTAGGACGCCAGGGCTAGTGATAATTGAAGTAGCCACCTTAATAGTTGTGACTAAAATGTTGATGATGTTGAGGAGGGGGGGTTTATTTAGAGCTCACAAGTTCAGGAGGCATTCTGGACAAACCTTTGTTGACGGTCTTATTATACCAATTGCCCCTCTTCTTGGATTTTTGACTGACTTGAGCTATGATGGATGGTCCTGGCAATTTGTCCTCGCGCTTGAGATATATCTCATAGTTAGTCAACTTATCATACAATTCTTCAAATGACATTGGTGAGTCATGTGCCCGTATTGCTACTATCAATTCCTTATACTCGTCTCCTAGACTGTTAAGGGTGTGGACAAAGACTTTTTCATCACTGAGAGAATGACCTAGGGCCAAGTTATCAATGATAACTTTTATATTTTGTAGATAATCAATAATAGTACTTCCCTCTTATTTTGTTTGCATGAGACTGGATAGGAGACTAAGCATGCGAGTACGCGAACGATTTGCTAAGGTGGTTTACAGCTTGCACCAGGCTTCGGCAGCAGTATCACATGAAAATATGAGTGGGGCAAGAGATCTAGCAACTAAGGCTTAAATTGCTTGGAGAATGAGATAATTTTAACATAACAATAGTTTGTGGTCTGGATTTGATACTGAACTGGATGCTCTTGAGATGTTGAGCATTGCTAGTGGACAATGGAGAGAGCCATCGATATAGCATAGTAAATCATAGCCAAATAGGAGATTAGAAAATTATGTACGTCAGGATGCGTAGTTGCCACTTTTAGATAACTTGAAAGGGATGAGAGCTACAACATTAATGGAGATAAGGCCTGTATATTAAGGAGTGCTATGGAGCGTCAAAGATAGATGATGAAAACATATTGAGGATATGTACCAATTTGAGGGATAGAAGGACAATGAGAAGATGGCTCGATATGACATTGAGAGGTTGGACAGCGATGAAGATGGGATGAGGAACTCCGCCACAATGCTAGTTAGGGAACTGCTGGCACTCCGCTATAGTACAGTTCCCATGGAATGATCGCAGGAGTAGCTCAGCGTATTGTCGTTGTCGTCTTCTTCTTCTTCTTTGCACCTGCGAACTCAAGATCCGGTTCTCCTTTTAGTGATGGCCTTGGCTTCTCTTTCTCTTTGCTCACAGAATCTAGATCATTCTTCTTGGAGAGGGCACCCCCTATTTGCTTGCTCTTGAGCTTTACTATGACCTGTGGCTTACTATTGATGTAGATCGACACTCTCGTCTAGTTTCTTTTCTGGTGCATTTGAGCAGCTCGCCTTCTTTGCACCAGATATTTGGGCTACTACATTGACTCTTCTCATAAGGGATAATGACAATGTTGTTCCTTGCTTCTCTTTGCACTGAGGGAGAAGAAAGAGGAATGCTGCACTGAGGGGAAGTGGAGAGGAGCCTTCGGTAGTGAAAGTGTTTGGCCGCAGTCTGCCACAATGATGATTGTAATCTGTGAGAGACCTACAGTTCTTGCCACAGATCTATGAGAGATATGCAATTCTTGCTGCAGATCTATGAGAGATCTACAATTCTTGTCGTAGATCTGTGAGAAATCTACAGTTCTTTCTGTGAGGAGATCTGCAGTTCTTATCGCAGATCTGTGAGAAATATGCAGTTCTTGCTGTGAGGAGATCTGCAGTGCTTGCCAATCTGTGAGAGATTAAGGTAGATCTGTGAGAGATCTACAGTTCTTGCTAATCTGCAGTTCTTGTCGCAGATCTATGAGAGATTTGTAGTTCTTGAGAGACCTGCAGATCTGTATAGTATTGAGGCTGCGGCTTCAGGGAGTCAGTGAGGAGGGTCTGTAGCTACAGATGCCCTGGTGCATGTCGGAGAGGGAGCGGTTCGTGGTCCACACCAAGTGCGTCAACCAATTGACCCGTTGTTCCAGATGCTCCTCATTGAGGCAAAGGAGTTCCGGTATGCCGTCGCTGGGCCACGCCTAAGGCGCTGTTGCGATTCAGACTGGGCCTAGCGCACATGGGTACCTCCAACGGAAGGCTTCAACTGGAGGAGGTTAGGCTTCGGTTAGTCGTAGGGAGGTGGTTCGCTATTGCTGTCGAGGATAATGTCGAGGACGACGGGGAGTAGCACAACGTTGCCGACGGCGGGCTCGCAGCGGCAGGTGATCACGAGAGCGAGGATGGCTATGAAGAAGGGGTCGTTGCGTCAATGGCCTATAGGATCGAAAGGGAGGAGTTACAGCAAACGACGAAGAAGCAGAAGATGGTGTCGAGTAGAGAAGAAGGGGTCCGCCAACAGATTAAGTGTTCGGCGGCAGGAGAATGTTGGAATTAAACTTGTTCAAGTATCATAAAGAGGTTCATTTCATCAAAAGAAGTTCATTGCATCAAGAGGGAGATTTATTACATAAAGAAGAAAAAATGGATTAAAAGTCTATAGAAGGATAAGTCAAATTGGTTATTAGTTCTTGAAAGGGTTTCTTGAAAGAGAATGATTCATCTTGAATACAATTAATATAATGTATCTTTGGGGACTATATAAACCCCATATGTTGGGTCATGAGTGTAAGAGAGTTTCTGAAATTGTAAAAGTGTTTTCTTGAGAGAAATATAGAAGATTGAAGCTTGTCCTACTCTTCCTCTGTTTGATATCTCCATCCCCTCTTCCTATCAACATCAACAGATGCAACGGCTGAATGTGTCTGATGGCCAACTTCAGAGCCGGGGAGAACGTCCACGTGGATGTGGCGATCGATGAGGACGTCCCGCTTGGGCAAAGAGCGCGTAGGCAACAGTAAGTGCTGCGACAGGCTACAGCGAGTGCACAGCATAGAGTGACAACAGGAGAAGACAATCGTTGTTTGCCGAGGAAATGACGCAATAGCCACAATGAAAAAAGCGACCGCAATATAGCCTTTGTCGCTTTAGATCAATATTGCCGGAGGTGTGCCGAGGCAGAGGAGAGAAGGTTCTCGGTGTCGGCTTAGTGGAACAAGAGAATATCTTGCTAAAGCAAAAATTGCTCTGATATCATGACAGAATAAAAGAATAAATGATGAAGAATATATTTTTATGTTTGACATATGCTCCTTATTTATACATGATAGGAGAAAGAATTTTTCTTAATAGAGCAATGAGATTTCTTCGTTGAAAAAATCTTAGCTGCTACCAAATGACACCATTGTCTCTTTGCTTTTCTTTTTTCTTAATTGTTACTCCATTTTTGCTAATTTATTGTACTAATTTTTTCAGATTCCAAATATATGTTTGCAATGGAATTGCGATGCATATAGTTGCTATCTGAAACTCTTTTCACATTAATGGAGAAGCCAGGGTTGACCAAGAACACGTTGATTACATATTAAATGCATATCCTCAGTACACCAACTGCAGACACTGCTATCAGAAAATATCACTGCTAAGACCAACTCACTATCATTTCATAGTAGTTCTAATGCCACGCTTCGTTCATGTGCATGACATGACATAATGCAGTAGTCAGCGTTTACTATGAACAAAAACATAGCACTGTTTTCTATTTAGCATGAGACATCATCTCAAAGATGGAAGAGGGAGAAGAGAAATGAGGAGGAGGAGGCAACGAAGAAGCAAGACTCAGAAGCAAATCCACGAAGGCACCGACGATGACACCATGGATCCTCTTCCCGTTCATGTTCAAGTACCAAACCAGCATCTCCTCAAGCCACTCCCAGTCCATCACCCCGTGAGCCACCACCATCTCCTTCATGGACAGCTTAAAGTCCAGATAAGGGTCTATTGAATCCACTGCCATGGCTATGCTGCCCTCCAATGGAGTAGTAGTACTCCCGGCCTTGCGCGTCTCGGCCTCCACTATCGAGCTGGTTGCGCCCGCCGGCTCGAAGAAAAGCCGGTCGGACCTTAGTCCATGAATCATCGCCTCGATCGCATCGCTGGCTGAAGCCTCCAACACCGTGGAGAAGCTCTCCGGTGCTGGAGCTGATATGAAGTCGACGTAGACTTCACCTTCCTTCCTGAAGGAGTGGGTCTTCCGGTGCTTGCAGGAAGGCCACGGCCATGAAGGAGGAGGAGAAGAGGAAGACCTACTTCCTGCCATTCTATAGAAGAGGGACGTCAAGTGTAGCTTCTTACCCATACGGACTCCTTTCTTTGGACTCGGAAAAGGATCGGAGAGGGGAACTTGAGATGAGGTTTTGAATTGAGAAGAGCTTGTGGCTGTTGCTCAGGCTTTATAACAAACACCATGGGAGATTAGGTTTGGGGGGTTTGAAGCCAAAGAGGGAGGGAAAGAGGAGGAGAACTCGTGGGGACACTACTCGCCTGTACAATAAATTAACACAGGTTGGAGGGCATCAGTACTTGTATTGAATACACGACACTGAAAAGTAGTTGCCATTACAAAGTGATTTCTTGTGGTGCTATGATGAGCACTTTTTCTTCCCTTTACAACAGGATCATGCAGGGATGCGAGTCTCAGCTATACATCTGTCATGCCTCAGTAGGGTTCATTACTTCATTACATCTCTTTCATCGAATGCATGTTAAGTTGCTGCCCTTGTTGGGTGGGTGGTGTTGGAGATGCTTTCATTCTTTTCTCCCTGTGCCCTTTCCTAAAAGAAGTAATCATCTGCCTGTTACTATAAGACACAGCAGAAATCAGCAAAACTAATACAAGTCTGGGCTTGAAGTATCGCCTCGAGTTGCTCAAGCAATTTGCCAAGCAGTGACATGAGTTAAAATTTACTGTTCCGCTTCTTCCCTTCAAACATTGCATTGGATATGTCATGGTTTGCCACTGAATCCAAGCATGCATTTCTCAGAGACAGAAAAGGTCACACTCCGGAGTTAACTCCAAGAGGGTGGCTGGCCATCGACCACTGAAGAAGACAAACAAGGTGGACCGAGGAATACCACGTGATGGAGGTCCGACACATTGCAAGCTTGTAATGTTGCGAGTCCCGATTGGAGTTCACATACTGAGCAAAAAAAGCAGTATAGCATGAGTGTTTGGCTGTTTCTTCCTTCTTCTACCTGTAGTGCATTTGCCTTTTACATCCTGCAGCTGCAAGTGTTTGCAAATATAAGAAGCATTTTGGCTGCTTGTAACCTGAGGCTGCATGGAGCGAGTTCAAAGCACAGGTTTGATCAGGTTTTAACACGTTCCTACAAGACCATCTGCAGACAAACAAATAATCTGTAGGTAGCTTTGCAGGTTTGGACAATAGGTTGTAAATATACATACCCGTGCAGTCAGTCCCCCCTTTACAGGCATTCAAACAAGTGATGGTTTTAGCTGCTTGTAATGGGGAATCTATAGTCCCAATCATGGACAACAAAACACTCTTACTGCATCGTGGATTCAAACTGGCATGCATGCGCATGTCGAGCATGTCAGAGTGTAGAATCATCATATTGCTGCTATATCTGCCTTGTGGTCTTTTACTTGCCTCATTTCTTCGAAACCACTCGCGTCACAAAGTTAACAATCTGATGACCATTATCCATTACAATCCTTGTGTGTTGTTAGCCTTTTGTACCTACTAAACAGGCTTCAACCCACTAAATCTCTTCAGTCTTTCCATCTTGATGTCATGGATCTCTGTCCCTACTTGCAACATGATACATCATATGACACCAAGCTGCACAAAATATTCTTCTGAAATCACTGCTCAATAGGTTCTTTTTGACCTACAACATGCACTTCCAAAATCCTCCAAATATTCCTAGCGTGAACAGGAGGTAACACTGGCTTGTCTCTTAGCAGAGCATCTATCATGGCACTGGGGTCTTCAAAACACAGGATTCATAAGAATGGCAAGAAGATTAGACATCAGAGTCCAACATGATTCCATTTTGTGTTGGAAGAGTTTGTCCAATATGCTTCATCCTAATGCCTAAAACTCTCTTCCCTTTTTATGATCACTGGTTTAAATAGGAGCAAGGGCTCAGAACCAGTGATTCAAGCTTGTCTCCACAGTTTGTGTCTTCATGCCCTGCAGATAACTGTCACCTAATGATTGCAAAAGCCAATAGATTATGACATGACCAATCTTTGTGCAACAATACATACATCAGTTCCTTCAAATCTTGTGCTCCCTGACCTTCTGTCCTAGCTGCAGCACAAACGAGTGCGCTTCATACCAATGCTGCAGTCGAATAAGCATTTACTCTGTGAAAGATGATGCAGACTGAGGCAGCCATTCCTTACAGGATTGCTAGTACTATGTCTTACAATATCACTTTCAGACACATTTCTCACATGCATTAGTTTTGATGGCTTTATCTGAGACAGAATAATAGTACACCAAATGATAACTTGTCATTCTTACTGTCAAAATATTTCGTCAGATTCTGGACTTGAAATCTCAGATTGCTTATCAAAGTGCAAAGTAGTGGACACACACACAGAAGCTCCTCAGCTAGCACTCATTAAACCCCTTTACATACATATATAACATGGGTTTCTTATGTCAGGTAGAACATATTTTCTATCAAGAGGTGAATTGCATCATAGACCTATAAAAGAATAAATCAAAGTAACTATTGATTCTTAAAAATTAAAAAGAATCTCTGAAAAAAAAAATTATATTAAATATAATAAATGTGAGGCATCTATGAAGATTATATAAACCTCAGGTGTTTGATTATGAAGGTCATAGAGCTGGAGTTGTAGTAAGAACACTTTGAGTGTAATAATATTACTTTACATTGTCCTTATTGTTCACTTGTGTCATAGTTCTATCTCTTCTCCATATTCATTCAACATTTTGTATCATAGCTAAGTTAAACCATGGCCTATTCCTCAAGTATCTTCCAACCTCAAATCCTTAAATTAACCAAAGAGAATTATGATATATGGTGCATCTAAATGAAGGTTCTTCTAAGCTCTCAAGATAAGTAAGTGTTTATAGAATATAGATTTATTAAACAAAGTCCAGAATGAGTAATGGATAGAGAAACAAAAAAATAACTCAAAGATCAAAAGAAAAAGGACAAAAAACTTTTGTTCACAATTTACTAAGGAATTGATGATAAAATGTTTGAGATTATCACTCTAGTAAAGACATCAAAAGAGGCTTGGAAAATACTTCAAAAAGCATTCAACAATGTGGATAAGATAAAAAGATTTGTTTACAAGTTTTACGAGTTGTGTTTGAAAAATTATAAAATAGTACTTATAAATCTATTTCATCATTTTTATTGTTCATCAAATAATAAGAAATGGTAAATAAATAAGTGATCAAAGAGTAATAAAGAAAATTTTAAGATCTCTAGTTGTAAAGTCTAATTTTATTGTTTTAACAAATGAAGAGTCTAATATTTGAAACAAATATCTTTTAAATAACTAATGCATTCTCTCCGAATTCATAAACAAAGGCTTACAAAAATAGAAGAAGAAAAATTTATAGAGCAAATATTACAAACTAAATTTACTCTTAAGAATAAAAGTGAATCAAAATCTCAAAGAGATGGAAGTTATAGAAAAAAAGAAAGAGATGATATAAATTAAACTAACCAAGAATCTCAAAACAACGAAGATGACAGAAAAAATTTTAGCTAAGGAGACCGAGAACATGATCGAGGATAAGGCTAAGGCTGTGGATGTGGTAAAAATTTCAAAGGTCTAAAATAAGACTGTGGATGTGGTAAAAATTTCAAAGGTCTAAAATACAATGTTATACTTTTAAGAGGTATATGATGTGACTTTAAGGATTACTATTAACAATGATAATCTTTTTAATTTTATTGTTAGCAATGATGATCTATTAACCTTCAAAGAAGTTTATAGAGAAGAAAATTATTGACAAGCAATGAAAGAGAAAATTTATATTATTAACAAAAATTATATATGGGAACTCACTATATTTCTTAAAGACTATCAAGCAATCAATGTTAAATAAATCTTCAAAATAAAAAAAATTATTGGAAAAGACGGAGAAATACAAAGCTAGATTGATTGCAAAGGGATATAAATAATAATATAAGATTGATTATAAAGAAGTGTTTACACTAGTAGTTTGATTATAGACTATAATATTTCTCATCTCCTTAACAGCTTAAATGAAATAAAAAATTTTACATATCAAATCAATATTTCTTAATGGATTTTTAAAAAAAGATATATATATTCAATAACTCATAAGTTTTATTATTTATGGACAAGAAAACAAGTTATATAGGTTAAACAGGACTCTTTATGAGCTTAAACAAATCCCACAAGCATGAAATTCTCAAATTGATATCTATTTTATTTAAAATAACTTTTCTAAATGCTAATATAAACATGCTCTCTATAAAAACTAATTCTAATAGAGATGTCCTATTTGTATATCTATTGTAGATGATTTTATTTTTATATGTAAAAGTTTCTTCATAATTAAAGGTTCTAAAAAGGAGTTTGATATTATAGATTTAGGCCTAACAACTTATTTCTTAGGCATCAAAGTCAAATAAAATAGTGAAGAGATTCTTATTTCATACAAGAATTACTAAAATGAAATCGAAGTTTTTCGTGAAAGATTGTCACTCTATTGATACACCAAGGGGAATATAACACTCAGCTAATTAAAGAAGGAGAAGATAAACTAATCTAATTTATTATAAAAGTCTAGTTAGATTATTAAGATATTTTATATACACTTGATATACTATTTGGAGTTTGATTAATACGTAGATTTATAGAAAATATGAATGTATCTTACTTGAATGTTGCTAAGAGGATATTACTATATATCAAGGGACAATTGACCGTGATATATTCTACTCTTTATATAAGAAGTATAATCAAGATTTATGTTGATAATAAGTCAATTATTATCATAGCCAAAAATCTAACCGATAATGAAGAAATGGAACACATTGACACAAGATTTTATTTTATAAAATATTATATCAAAAATAAAAAAAATAGATCTACTTCATGTAATGACAAGCGAACAAATAACAGATATACTCATAAAACCACTCAAATTTGAAGTATTTCATGAAGATTAGTATGATAGATATAACAACTTTAGGGGGGAAATGTTAAAATTATACTTGTCTATATGAAGAAATTCATTGTATAAAGAGATGAAGTGCATTAAAGGCTCTATTCTAAATTAACTATTAGTTCTTGAAAGAAGAAAATAATTACTTGAAATAAAGAGATTAATATTAAAATACAATATATATGATGTATTCATGGGGACTATATAAATCCTAGGGTCATAAAGATTATAAATTCAGAGTTATAGTAAGAATAGTTTGAGTGTAATAATATTAAGTTATTTTGTTCTTATTATTCATTTAGACTCTTGCTCTATCTCTTCTCCCTATCCATTCAACACATGTTCTTTGTCATCATGGTTATCATCATCATAACTATAGAATTTTAGTGAATTTTGATTTCTTTTTTGTCCCTTTGGTTATAGGAGTCTAGATATTCTTATTAAGATTTCTGAGAAAAAATATTTAGGTTACAAATGTGAATAATTAAGATTTCTTTCTTTTCCTTTTTTTAGTAGGATTTATTTGAAAAAAAATTGTGTTTGCTTTGATGTGGACCCAACTTTTTAGTTGACGGAATATATAATATGAATAATTTACTTCAAATCCGATTATTTAGCGCCACATCATAATGCATAGTGAATAAGCAAAAGAATAAATAAGTGTTTCCAATAATTATTTGAAAAATTCCTTACAATTTGCTTTCAATTTTAACTGAATCAAATAAACAAAGTAATGTTTTTTTGTTGAGGGGAAAAAACATAAATATGAATAATCCAAGTTTATTATGAATCTGAAATATATTAATATTTTATCATGGACAAGAAGGACCCTCACAAATATTATAGTAGATAATTTACCCATCTCATGCCCAATATATAAAAATTTAATTTATCAGGAATATATTAGGATGATTTTCTTAAACAATCCATCTTGGGTATTTTCCAAACATTACCTCTCATTTTAATTTTTCTCAAATAATACTTAATTTAAAAATAATCCAAATTGCCCCTCTTCCATCGTTGTCATCGCCTCCACCATCGTAATTATCATCGCTACAATCTACTGTTCTCTCTTCCCCGTCCTTTGCTTCCCTTATTCTGTGTTGCTCACTCTTTCCTTCTCCTCCGCTCCCCTTCTTCTTCTTCTCCCTTCCCTATTCCTTTCATCTCCCCTTCTTATCTATCGTTCTAGCCTCTCCTTCTCCTTCGCTTATCCTTCCCCCTCCTCTCCTCTCCATCCCTCATGGACGATTGGTGATGGACAATATGGATTGTAGATAAACAATGGGTAGCAATGGGTGGTGCTGAAAGTGATGATAGTGGTAATGATGGAGGAGGGATAGTTTAGAAGATTTTTAAATTATAGATATTATTTTTAAAAATTAAAATAGGAAATATTATTTTAAAAATACTCAAAATATGGATATTTTAAAGAAAATCATCCAATATATTTTATTGATAAGCTCATTCGAATAAAACCTTATTAGAAGGATTTCTCTAATAGTCCAAAACTTTATATCAATTTCATTGTATCTATAACTTATGACATTAATTTATATTCATAACAGTTATAAAGTTGCACAAGATGATGGTTCATGCTTGAAGAGAGACCAAAAAAATGATATTATAAGAAAGAGGAGGGGATCGTCCTGAGGAGGGGACCGATATGAGAAGTATCCAAATGCAACTTTGAGCAAAAATCCATCTACCGAGTGTGACATCGAGTAGTCCAGATAATAAATTTATTTTCAGCATACGGAAGCCAGTTGTATATATAGGGGAGCCTTGTTAAAAGATCAAATATTTATAAGGGGCCTAATTCTTTTTTGGGCCCAAAATATGAACCTGATCAGATCAGAGAGAAAATTGAGGCCGGGCAGCCCAAATCTTGATGATGCAGCATGTAAGAAACGTGCCTCTTTGTTTGTTAAAGAAACACGAGATTTGGTCCACACATTAAGTTGGTGTAACTGATAATCTATTTTATCTTTTGTTTTTTCTCTTTTTGAATCGCAGCCGTCGCCCTATTTTAAACAAAAAAAAAAAAAAATCTGAAATGCTAATTTGATCATATGAATCTGACGGTTGAGATCAAAAGTGTAATTGAGTAACGGATGGGAAGAGATGGGTACTTCTTGAGATGGCTATAAATGAGACATCACCTATGTGATGATCGTAGAGTAAAAGGGCGATCAAAATGCAAAGTGCCCCGCTGCTATTCTCAGCCGCTAAAAGGTTCGTAATCTGTGAGCCATGTCTATGTCGACGTTCGATCGAGTGCCGTCTTCCTCTGTCTTCCATGCATGTAGTAGTGTATTGTGGGTTGCAGGCTAGAAGGCAAGGTGGCCTTGATCACCGGCGCAACTAGCGGCATCGGCGAGGTCACCGCCAAGCTCTTCGCCCGCCACGGCGCCAGGATCGTGATCGCTGACGTCCAAGACGACAAAGGCCACGCACTCTGCAGCGCCCTCGGCCCTTCCGTTGCCTCTTACGTCCACTGCGACGTCACCAACGAGTCCGACGTCCAGCAGGCCATTGACGCCACCGTCTCCCACCACGGCAAGCTCGACGTCATGTTCAACAACGCCGGCATCATCGGCGAGCCGTGCCTGCGGCTCCTCGAGTCGGAGAAATCAGATTTCGAGCACGTGGTGGCCACCAATCTGGTGGGGAGCTACCTGGGGACGAAGCACGCGGCACGGGCGATGCTGCCCGCACGCCGGGGCAGCATCGTGATCACCGCGAGCGTGGCGTCGGTGATCGCGAGCATAACGCCGGTGGCCTACACCTGCTCCAAGCACGCCGTGCTGGGGCTCATGAAGAGCGCGGCGCTGGAGCTGGGCCAGTTCGGGATACGCGTCAACTGCGTGTCGCCCTACGCGCTGCCCACGCCGCTGGCGATGAAGGCGTTCGGCATGGGGGAGGAGGAGCTTTCGGACAACATGGAGGAGCACGCTACGCTCAAGGGGGTGAGGCTCAAGGCGGAGGACGTGTCGGAGGCGGTGGTGTACCTGGCCAGCGACGAGTCCCGATACGTGAATGGGCTCAACCTTCTCAACCGGAAACCCCTCGCATGGCTTGTTTCGGTACTCCATTCCCCAGAACATGTGAAGCCATGTGATTTCGTACTCCGTTCCGTCACACAGTAGCCATATGCTATCGAAGCCATGTGATTTCCTGTTCTATTTTATGAATTATCTCAAAATTTTTAATATATATTATTGTCTGGATAGAAGCATATGGACAGATCTATATTTAAAAATTATTTATCTTTTAAATTTATGTTTTATCTCACTAATGATTGTTACCTTTGGTCTTATCCTATTCTTCTGCAAGCACATTATTCTGATAGTGCTTGGCGTGATCTTCTGATGCTATATATATATATATATATATATATAGAGAGAGAGAGAGAGAGAGAGAGAGAGAGAGAGAGAGAGAAAGAAAGAGAAAGGGAGAAAGAAGTCTTATACCATTGGAAAAATTTTAATTTATAGTGTAAAAATCATAAAACCTAATACTTACCTTTCGAATTGGTCACGGATGATGTATATCTGTGCCGGAAGACACAATAATTTGGTACTATATTCATCTCGTGATGGTTGAAGAATAAGTTATGATAGACCCACATCATGTACAAAGAAAACATAATAAGAAAAATAAAAAATTATTCAGAGGAATAGGAGAATTTAAATTTTTTAAAAAATAAATATTAATAATCAAGAACAAAAGATTAATATGATTTAGCCAAAAATAAAATAAAATCATTTATACGATCAATTATAGAATTTTTTAATTATCTTTATTAAGACATAAATCTTTTTATACATAACTTCAAAAGAAATTTAGAAGCACCTAAGGTTTTTATCGCATCTTATTCTTCTACCATCAAAACATAAGATAATGACATATTTTCTTCCTAAGTCGTAAGATTTATTCTCCTATAATATTATCTCTAAAAATATCAATATATATAATTATAATTAATTCTTTCAATGTTAATTATATTAGTTAAGAAAATCAATGCTTAGCTACCGAATATTTTGAGATCACAAAAATTGTACGAAGATGATCAATAGTAAAACATAATCATTATATGTGATAAGACACAGATGAGAGAAAACCAATCATCTTACAACACGATTGATGGTAGTCCTATAAGGATGTGACAACTAAGGCCCGTGAAATAAAGTAACTCAATTTTGACAAAGACAGGCAAAATCTTATTTTTAATAATTAATAAGATTCAGACTTAATATTTTAATAATTAATAAGGAGTCTGAAACATAGATATATGTTATATCCCATCAAATGTCTTATTAGTCACATGTCGATCGTACATATTGATTTGATACTATTTTGAACACATATTTATCACAACACGTCGGCCAAGACTCTATTGTCCCATTCAGACTAACTTCAAAACTACTCCCATGATAGGAAAAGTTTGACAAAGTTAAAAAATAAGATAAATGTTAGCCAAAGTTATGTGAATAAAAAAATTTAAATCGTAATTTGATTGTGTTGAATCTTGAATTTTGATAATGAAATCAATCGATAAGTGTTTATATTTTAATCTACGTTTTAAGTGACGCAGGATTCTTCGATCAAGATGAAACAATTAAAACAGAAAAAATCATGTTGTGTCGGAGGAAAACATGTCAGAAGATTAGACGTCAGACCGGAGGAACGATCGACATATTGATAGAAGGCTTCGAGCCGTGGATTCGGATATCAGGCCAAGAAGAGCGAATATTGCACCAAGGATATCGAAGTTGCGGAGTCAACTAGCCGATTGGGCAATAGGCTGCAAGAGAGAACGATACGCCGAAGAATCGGACGAAGCGTCGATGGACCAATGACATGTCGGACAACATGATTAATGCTTAGTATTAATTGTCTAAATCGAAGTGTATTTTACATATACATGATTAACTATGATAGCAAGGCATGTAGTAAAATGAAGTCCCAGAGTCAAGATCGAGATCACGTTGGGAGTTCGAGAGTTCGTCAAAAGTCTGGACGTTCGTCAGAAGTTCTGGAGGAACCAGCCGAGAAGCCTCGGAGCTTGCTAGAGAAGTTCGTTAGAACTCGCCAAGAAGATCGTCGTGAAGTCCAGGAGCTTGTCGGGAGTCCACTGAAACATTACCGAGAGATTATCGGAAGTTCACCGGAAGCTCACCGGAAGAATAGACTTACGGACTTGTTTAGCTCAGATTATGTCTTAGATTTCGTAGTTAGCACGTAATTGGGTTTAGATTTAGGCCAACTCAATTAAGGACCAACTAGGCCCATGTAAGGATTGTGTTGGGCCTAATGAGAGGCCCAAACAGTACCCTAAGAAGTCTCACCATCGTGGCACAGTCTTCGAGACTGTGTCAAGCGGTGGTACCACTAGTTTGGGCGATGGTACCGCCCAGCACTGTCCCCCAGGCGGTGGTACCACCAGACTAGGCGATGGTATCGCCCAGGACAATATTAGTGTCAGACTGACACTGGGCAGTGGTACCACCCAACGTAGGCAATAGTACCACTCGTGCCCGGGGAACCCGGGACGGGAAAGTTTTAGGCTTCAAGTTTGTATCAACTTGAAGCCTATAAATACCCCTCTCATCCCTGGTTAAAACACACAAGCACAGAGAGTTTAAAAGTGAAGAAATGCTATAGAAATCTCTTGTGAGAATCCTCCTCAAGTCTATGTGTTAGAATTCTATAAAAGAGGAGTGAGTGCTTGTAAGGGTTGTCTCCTAAACCCGTGAAAAGGAAAAGAGGGGTGTAAAAAGGAGTTTGATCTTCGCCTATTAAAGGAAGATCAATAGTGGATGCCGGTGGCCTCGACGAAAGAGGAATCGGAGGAGCGGATGTAGGTCACGATAACCGAACCACTATAAAATTGCCGTGTTCTCTGGTTTGCATTTTATTCTTGCCATTTACATACTGCAAACTATTTTACTTAGTCACTACGCTTCCAAGTTTTTAAGTTTTCGAAATCGGTTTTCAACGTAAATAGATTTTATCGTACGAAAGGTTTTAAACCGACGTATTTTACCGCTGCACTAATTCACCCCCCCTCTTAGTGCCGACTCTTGATCCTAACAATTGGTATCAAAGCCTCGTGATTTCTCAGTTGGTTTAACACCTAAGAGAAATAACTCTTTTCATCTTTCAAGAGGGTCACTTTGTCATTCGTCCTCCCTTTTTCAATGGGACGGACTACACTTATTGGAAAACTCAAATGAGAGTTTTCTTGTTTTCGTTGGATTTAAATTTATGGAACATTATCGAATTCGGTTTTAAAATGTCTTCTCTTCCAATGAACCGTTAGAATGATTTGGAGAAGAAGACGTTTTCTTTAAATGCTAGACAAAAACGAGTTTAATCGTGTTTCTTTGTGTGAAACGACTTTCGATATTTGGCATATTCTCGAAATCACACACAAAGGCACAAATAGAGTTAAAGATTCTAAGATTAATCTTTTAATGCATAATTTTGAACTATTTCATATGAAACCAAGCGAAACCATTGGAGACATGTACACCCATTTTACGGATGTCGTCAATGGTTTAAAAGCTCTTGGTAAAAGCTTTTCGAATTTTGAACTTGTTAATAAGATTTTGCGCTCACTTTCTAAAACTTAGGATTCAAAAGTAATCACTATTCAAGAATCAAAAAATTTAAATACTTTTTTGATCGAAGAACTTATCGGGTCTTTGATGACCTATGAAATGACGTGCAATGCACATAAAGAACTTGAGAATCACCTTCCAAAGAACAGGAAGGATTTGGGACATAGAACAATTGAAGACCACTCGAGCATAAGCTCAAGTGATGGTGAACTTGAACTCACAATAAATCTTAAAAAAATTCTTAAAACAAGAAGTAAAGAACAAAAAAAATGCAACTACTTGCTTTGAACGCAAGAAGAACACAAAGTGAGATGAATCGAGC